>BRZM01003116.1:0-23586 GCA_033238685.1 Lates japonicus | reverse complement strand
TTTTTTGAGGTAGGCTGGGGGTTTGAACTCCAGTTTTGGCCATTCTTCACTTGATCCTGTTGGTCTTTGTCCTCTACTAGTGGGTAAGTGATTTTGAATATGAGCTTGGCTGTAGAGACTTCATTAAGAGTCTGTTACTGGATCTGTGTACAAAGGAGCAATTGTTACAGATTGCTAAGCACTTTGGTATTGAGGGGACTGATAAACATTTCAAAGAAATTGTGATTGAATTGGTGGAAAAATCTTGGTTGATGTGGTGACCACACATGATGTGGCAACAGCAATGACCTCTGAGGCTTTAACATCAGCAAAATGAGTTGTTATTGATGAAATTGGAACATGACAAGATGTTGCAGCTTAAAAACATGCTGTAGCTGTAACACATTGGAAGTGATAAAACAAAAAAAGCAAGCAAAGCTGGAACTGGAACATTATAAACTGAAGCTGATAAATGAGGGGAAAGTTTTTGGTCAGGATGCTGTTCAGACTGTAAATAAATTTGACATTGGAACTAACCTGAAACTGCTTCCCAAGTTCACAGAAAAAGATCCAGACCTTCTTTGAGTGGTTGGCAGACTCTCAGGACTGGTCTGATGAAGTACGCACATTATTCTTACAATGTGTCCTCACAGGTAAGGCACAGGAGGCCTACGTTTCTTTGACTGATGCTGAAAGTAAACATTATGATGTCATTAAATCAACTGTTAAGGGCATATGAGCTGGTTCCTGAAGCCTATTGGTAACGTTTTAGGAATTGAGAGAGACCACCAGACTTTCCTTGAGTTTGTCTGGGAGTTGGTTGTACACTTTAATCGCTGGTGTTGTGCATCAGAGGTTAAGACTTTTCAAGGACTGTGTGACTTGAACAATTAAAAAAACTGTGTTCCAGAGAGTATTGCTACTTGCATAGATGAAAAAGATAAGAAAAGTTAAAACGTTATATGCTATATTCTATGACTATATTTTTACTCATAAAAGTATATTTTGTGAAGCTGGCATTAATGTGCAGCAAAATAGTTCTGTGGCACGTGCTGATCTTCTGCGTCCTGTGGTGAATCCAATGCACGCAGACCATAGCCTGGTACTTGGAGGAAGACTGATTCCAGTAGCATCTGCAATTATTGTGAGTGTAAAGGGCACTGGAAAAGCGAATATCTTAGCACTTAAAGGGAGGCAAAGTTTTCAGGCAATGTGTAAGAAAAACCTGCTGCTTTGGCTGCCTCTGTGGTTCCCTCACAACAAGTGGTGGTTCAACCAAAAGGTCATGTTGATGCTCTGTGTCCCTCTTTCTGTGTGCTTCAAAGTAAAGGTGATTATTCAGCATTTATTTCAGAGAGTTATGTGTCACTACCTGGAAAGAAGGAAGTGCCCATTAAAATCCAGAGAGACACTGGGGCAGTGCATTATTTTATTCAGGCTCCAGTTCTTCATTTCTCCTCAGATACCAACACTGAGGATTTAATTTTGATGTTGGGCATGGGTATGACTAATTATTCCAGTACCAGTGCATAAAATGGAGCTTGTCTGTGGTCTGTTCTCTGGAGAGGTGACAGCTGAAGTACGGCCAGCATTGTCTGTGAAAGGGGTGGATATGCTTCTTAGGAATGATATTGCAGGGTGTAAAGTGTGGGCTGATGTTCACCACCAAATGTTGTTACCCAGGTTCCAGTCGCAGTGACTTCTAAGTTAAATGTGGATAAAGCTGTGGTGTCTGCTCCAGAGGTGGAGTTGTTCCCAGTCTGTGCAGTAACTCGAGCTATGGCTTCCAGAAATGAGGATGCTCAGCAGGTGGAAAAAGGTACAAAAAGTTGTAACCATACCAGTGCTTCTTCAGTCTCTTTCCCATTCTGATTTAGCACAGGAAAAAAGGCCGATCCTTCTCTGACGACCCTTTTTGAGCTTGTGTCTCCTGAGGGGGACATGCTAGCCACAGCTCAGGGCTATTTTGTGCAAAATCAGGTGCTGTTGCATAAATGGTCTGTTCAAATGGACAGTTTTGTGGGAGCCCCAGTGGTGCAAATTGTGGTGCCTACTAAATTCAGAGAAATGGTGTTGAAGGTTTCCCATGATGAGGTAGCTGGTCATATGGGAGTTTGAAAAAACATACAATCACATCCTGCATCACTGCTCTTGGCTGTGGCTAAAGAGAGATGTGTCAGCTTTCATTAAAACAAGCCACACTTGCCAGCTAATGAATAAGCCAAACCACACTATAACTCTAGCTCCACTGTATCTTATTCCAGCTTTGGATCAACCATTTGAGTACTTGCTTATGGACTGGGTCTGCTGCCTCCTTCAAAATCAATATTTGTTGACTGTAATGTGTCAAGGCTACATGTTATCCAGCAGCTTATCCCTTGCATTCTATTACAGCTAAGTCTGTGGTGAAGGCCTTGTCTCAGTTCATTTTAGTGTTTGGTATTCCCAAGGTCATACATTTGACCAAGGTTCAAATTTTCATTCAGTTGTTTTCACAGGTTTTGCAGCAGCTTCAGATTAAGCATAACCAGGCATCAGCATATCATCCTTAAAGTCATGATGCCTTAGAGTGCTTTCATCAAACCTTGAAATCACTCCTGCATGCTTATTGCACAGAGCTTGGTTATGATTGCAAAGGGGACCTGGCTTGGATGCTTCTGGCTGCCAGAGGGGTAGTTCAGGTGAGCACTGGATTCAGTCCAAAAGAGTTGGTCTTTGGGCACTCAGTGAGGGGACCAGTGACACTTTTGAAAGGTGACTGCCAACCGTCTGAACCAACCCAGAATTTGGTGGACTATGTGAATAGTTTCAGGCACAGACTGTATATGGCTGGGCAAATGGCAAAACGCAGGTTGGAAAAATCAGAGGAACATGAAATCACTGTTTGACTGTAAAGCTAGACAGAGGCAGTTTAGTCCTGGAGATCAGGTGATGTTTCTTTGGCCAGTTGTAGGTTCACCATTCCACCATTAAAACCTGCACTCTGTGTAAATAGAGTTGTCTTCTCAGATGGGGGAACTTAATGGGGTGGGGAAGGGGGGACTGGCAAGCTGAGGAGAAAGTGTTGTAAGGACATCTGAATAATTCAGAGACCTTAAAATCTTTGCCAAGGAGTTGCTTTCATTGATCAATGCCTATCCCGCCTTGTTTTCAGATACCCCATCTCAAACACATCTTATGGAACATGACAGACGTTGGAAAAGCACAGCCAATCAAGCAGCGTTTTTATCGGGTTTCACCAGGTAAGAGGGCACAACTGGACAGAGAGGTTCAATATATACTAGACAATAACCTTACAGAACCTTGTAATTCAAGATAGGCATCCTGATGTTTGCTAGTAAAAGAACCTGATTCCAGTTTTCGGCCATGCACTGATTTTAGGAAAATCAATAGTGTCAGAAAACCAGATGTTTCCTTTGCCATGCATAGAGGATTGTGTGGACCAAGTAGGGGCAGCCAAATGAACTGTAACAAAGATGGGGGAATCAAAGATGGCCTCTAGGACCAACCGCATGTCAACAAAGGAGGGTTGCTTTGTTTGAGGCAAAGTCAGAAGGTGTCAGACAAAAGGCGGGAGGTTAGCAAGTTGCATGCAAGACAGTGAGCTGTACCTACATGTGTGAACATGCTAACAACCAGTAATCTGACTTTAAACAGACATAACAACCGAGCACAAGTGATACGTTGAATTCAATACATACACTGGCAAAGTTGAAAGTCCTATGTTTGGCCAAGCTGTGCTATGCAAGGTAATGTAAACTAGGCCCAGTTACATTACCAAGTCCAGGGGGGAAAAGAAGATGCCTTTTTGGTGTGTTGCTCACAAAGTCCTGTTGTTGCTGTTGAAGTCCAGTAAACTGCACTTGTCCTGGCTGTGTGGTTTCAGTGTTGTTGAGATCAGTTCCTGTGTTCTGATTTCAGAGTTAGCAGGTTGACACTAACTCTCCTCTGTGGCTCCTTTTTGGCGGTGAACCCAGCTGGCAGACCTTGTGTTGTACTTCCTGGTGCTTGATCTTAAATCTTTTGGTAGACTCTTGCGTCACTACCCATGTTCAATCCAATGTAGGCCTGTACTTCAGGAAGGCCTCATGGAGGTCAGAGAGCAGAAGTGAGAGACATGACTCTGTCAAAGAGTCCTGAGAAGAGAAGACTTCTCTCTCTGGGGAGAGAGATAGTAAGCAAGCAAGAGCTCAACTCATCCCTTGAGGAGTTGGCTGAGAAGAGAGAGAGACCTCTGAGAGAGGAGAAGAGTGATCCATGAATATCACAAACAGGACCGGAGACAAGGGGACAACCTTGGCAGACTCCAACACCCACCGGAAACGTGTTTCACTTTGTGCCGATAATGCAAACACAGCTCTCACTTTGGTTGTACAAGGACCGGATGGCTTGCATCAGCGGCCCCAGTACCCCATACTCCCGCAGTACCCCCCACAGAATCCCTCGGGGGATGCAGTCATAAGCCTTCTCCAAGTCTACAAAACACATGTAAACACATGTCAAATTCCCATGACTCCCTCAGCAGTCCTTTTTAAGAGTGAAAAGCTGGTCCACTGTTCCGTGGCCAGGACAAAATCTGCATTGTTCCTCCTGAATCGGAGATTCAACAATCGGTCTGAGCCTCCTTTACAGCACCCTGGAGTAAGATTTCCCAGGGAGGCTGAGTAGCGTGATACCCCGATAATTCGAGCACACCCTCCAGTCCCCCCCTTTTTAAAAATGGGGACCACCACCCGGTCTGCCACTCCCCAGGTACTGTCCCCGACCTCCATGCGACACTGAAGAGGCGTGTCAACCACGACGGTCCCACAATGGTAGACATATTGGCCATGTGGAAGCCATTAAGGACTTTCCACCTCCTACCACTAAAAGGAGTTGATGCATTTTCTAGGCATGCTGGTCAGCTAAAGCCCAGTGTGCTTTTGAAAAAATGTAAAAGCTCTTCTTTGTTCATCTCCTGTTTTGGCAGCACCTCAGTTTGATAAACCTTTTATTCTGCAGGTAGATGCCAGTCATGTGGGAGCAGGAGCAGTATTGTTACAAGCTGACGATGTGGGGGTGGAGAGGCCGATAGGATTCTTTTCAAAAAAGTTCAATTCCTATCAACTGAACTATTTTGTCATTGAAAAAGAGGCCTTAGCATTAGTTTGGGGATTACAGCATTTTAATGTGTATATTGGTTCTGGAACTTTGCTTATTGTGTATAAAGATCATAACCCCCTTACTTTTTTGCACTCTTTACAGAACTCTAATCAGCGTTTGATGAGATGGGCATTATTTTTGCAGCCCTATCATTTGGATATTTGCCATATCAAGGCTCTGAAAATGTGATGGCTGATGCCCTCTCGCGTGCCTTCTACTGGTGTAGACTGTAACCGCTGCCAATCTTTGCCTTCTGTTTTTCCTTGCTCTCTTCTTGCCCTCTTAAATTGCTTGTATAGGTACCAAGGTTCCGGAGGTTAGGAGGTGATCTTGACAGAACGGGTATGCGGTATCTGGAGATAATACATTTTTTTAAATAGGCAGGATGCATATATCTAGAAGCTGATTGTGATTTTTGTCTCCAGAACAGTAAGCTATAATACCTGGGAGACTTGTCCTGGTAGTGATTTACCTGTCTCAATATCGTACAATTTTATGTAAATGTTTTGGCAGTGTACATGACTGGTCTCTTTTTTTTTTTTTTTTTTTTTTTTATCTTATGACCCCCATGACCCCTTCCTCTGTTTTGTTGTTCCTCCTGGACAAAACAGAGAGGAAGGCAGTCCTGTTGTGTCAGGAGACTGGGAGTCACACCTGAATTCCCTCATGTCCTGATTGCTATAAAAGAGGACTGGTGAAATCCATCAGGCAGGACCTTTGGGCTGTGTTTTTGTTAGACTTATCTTCTTTTTTAGGCTCACACTCACATGTTCTTACCACTCATTAAAACACACTTTACACTACTCATTTTACTGACATACATAACTTTAAGTGAACGTTGTTTTTGATTAACATTAGTTAAATAAATATAATTTGCCATATGAAAACTGTTTGTGTGGTCTCCCCTTTTTTTTTTTTTTTTTTTTTTTTGTCCTGAATTTGAACCGGTTCATGACACTCACTGAAACTGCTGACTATTTGTAGACAAATCAAAAAACTGCTTCTGTCAAGTGGACATTCTCAGATCTAAAGTGAATTAAAACATTAGCCTCCATGGTGATTTAAAAAAAAAAAAAAAAAAAGGACTTATAGTTGGAACTGAGCCGCACAGATAACCTCTACAACAGTCCTTGAACTCAGTTGAAAAAAACAACTATTAAATCTATACTAACATGTTTTAGCTTGTGCTAGTAGTTATAGATGCAGTTTGCTAGCTCTGACCAGTACTCTCTGACTCACCAATTAAATGACATGAAAGTGTTAAACATCATGGTAGGCTAGATGGCCCCTGGTCTTGACAACTCAAAATCTGATTGGTTAAAGGATCCATGAGGTAACAGTTTCATCACCATTCATTTTAAATTACAGGAGCCTGCACTATTTATTCTGAAGGCCTCAAGGCAGATTTCTTTTAACTTGGCAACACACGGCTGAAATCTGGGTAAAAGTTCTAACATAAACAGACTCTATTGGAAGCAGCAACCGAGAGGAAAGCTATGAGATGAGGAGAATAGACTACTGGGAACAATTTAATACATATAGTATTAATGGAAAAAACCTATATAAGAATAGAATTCAGTGATTGTGACAGTGTTAAGGCCAGCAGAGAAGGCCTTGCTGGAACATAGATTGACTGATAACTCTAAAGGTTTGTCAGTTTTTGCATCCCTAACAACTGCAGTCACTGCCCTTTTGGCCTGCCATCTGCTGCTTTATGAGACCCCCAGGCCAGCAAAGTCCAAAAGTCCTCCTTCTTCAACCTGACAGCCACCCTCACTCAGGTTGCTGCACAACCTTTTGACTGCAACTACAAGTAGCCACCCCCACAACGAGGTGCATGAGAAATTCTTCCAGCAATGGTAGTTTTCTGAACAAATCTCATTCTCAGGAGAGAGCTCCAATACAGTGGTTTTGTTTGTCTCTGTATCTCAGCCTTTTGACAGAGTGCCAATCTGTACTCTGCCTCTCGCCCAATGTCTGCTGGGATTGGCTCCAGCCCCCCGCAACCCTTGATGGATAAGCGTAATAAATAATGGCTGGATAGTTATTTGTCCTGCTCCAAGTATTTTCATTTGAAAAGGGCTACATGTAACTTGCATACACATTTTGTATCATACACCCAAATAAATTTGTAATGTTGATTTCAAATACATTAGTATTAAGTTTGTCTATTAATGTATTTAAGCTTTTTAGTTAAGATGGATGAACAAAGTATAATGAGGGCTTCATGAAACACTCAACTAGTGTTGACCCTTCTTTAGTGTGTGCTCCTTATAACTCTTGATTCATAAACATACAGAGACAAGAACAGCAGGGGTCTACAAGAAAAAAAAAACCTGAAGTTTCCATTGAGTTCTGACATCAGTCATGAGGATAAACTGTCACACAAACACACTATCTAGCTAAAGTAAAAGTTATAAAAGACACTGAATAAGCAGAATTTCTAGCATATCAGACATTTTAGTTGTCTGTCTTGCTGTTTAAACACTTTGTGATTCAGTTTCCAGCATGGCTTTATCTGCATCATAGCTTTCTGCAGCTCTGTAGTTTTCTTTCATTTTCTCTTTTCTTTGGTATGTATCAGTAAAACTGTGACTAATGCTGCCTCTCCTTTTTCATTTCTGTTGAGGATGTGGTCATCTTGTTTGAATTATTCAAATCTCCATAACAAATCAATGTTGTTATATTAAGTGTGAGCACCCACCAGTGATCATTTGTACAGTATGAGTATAGGGGGTCATACATTTTGGCAGTGCAGAAAGGTTGATTAAAATGCACATATTTATCCTCAACACAATTTTTAAAAAAATGCAATGCCCACCATTACTTGATGCCATTTTATTTTTTATTATATTTATTTTGATATAAAAATGTTTTGTCCCTCTCTCTTCCTTTCTACTACTCCTCTCTCACTCATTTATTTTTTTAATTTTATTTAGACTCTTTTCTCCATGCATCAAAACAGCCCCTTATCCTTTCTCAAATGAAATCTGCTGGCTCGTCACCTGATGTGGTGGGGGTTATGTTGGCCCAGAGAAATGAGCAGGAAATGGGAGGCCCTAGAAAAAGATGTGCAGGGTATATATCCATCCCTTTTGCTGATCCACATCATTAGTAGGTGAACTAAAACTGTTTGGCAAGCAAACTGGGGGAAATTATGCAAACAACAAGAAATTGTCAAAGTCATTTGTCATGTGAATGTTTAACAAACATGCAGATTAAATCACGTTGACTACATTTGTCACTGTTAACTCGATACTTAATACACTTCAAAGATCAATAAGCACAGGGGTGAATATTAACAATAAATCTATCTGAAAAAGTAGTTGGTGTTTATTGCCATGGTAATGCTTGTCATGCCATGCACTGTAGTATTCAAAGCTTTCCACTATCCAAAACTGATGGAAAAAATAAATAAAAAAAATTCTCAGAAACAGTGGTTGAAACGATGGCCATCACATAAAGAGACTTCTGTGTGTTTTTGTGGAAGAATGTTGGGGATATCATTAAAAGAAAACATTGAAAAGAAAACCAGAAAATGTGTGTCATGCCTTGCCTCTCCAATGGGAATGTCACAGCTCAGTAGAGTCAATAAACAGCCAGAGCAGTTGGCTGTCTGGGGGTTATCATTGGAGTCAAGAGAAAACCCTGAGCATCAGTATAAAGGATACCTTAAGCACATCCATGAGATGCCAGCAGGTTTGACAAAGTGTCAGTATTTGACAACCTAGGAATAAGAACAGGTTGGAAAAGATGTTACCTCCACTCAGTGAGGAGATGATTTATGTTGTTGAAATAACAACATACTGCTGCTTAAGGGCAACACGTTCCTAAGATTCTCCTTGACAATGAGAAACAGCTGTTTATTTTTGCCTGGGAGCATCTGCCCTTGGTGGTGTGTTTCATTTTACTGTTGCTGCAGGCAGGTGTGTTTCTGTTGTATGCATGACTTATTTAACAGACACACGACTTCGCTGGTGTCATTGCCTGTTACAGATGCATTGAAGCTAATAAAGACATGCTGGAAACATGGAATTGAACAAAGTAATAAAAATATTTTTGCAAGATAAGAGCACCTTGAAAATGCTTCATGGTCTGTCTTAACCTTAACCTTCATTATATTGAGAACTGTATAACTCTAAATTCTTATGACAAACCTTTCACTGTTCTATTGATTCATTATATGCTCTGAAAGAGTAGTTTTCATTCATCTTTTCAATCAATGAAATTTTAGCTTCGAACACATAACTCTAATAACAATTTAGTTAGTGTCTCGTGCTCACATGCTCACAGTTTCAACATGTGGAGGTGTTTAATGAATGGAAATCAGCAAGCTTTCAGGAGAGGAATGGGTCACACCCACTGATTGTGCATTCACTATAATGTCTGTGTGATAGATTCAGGAGTCACTGTGTTTTGGAGGAGCAGACAAAAAAGCCAAAATTCTGGTTCTGTCTTCTTCTTTAAAGCAACTTTATGATCCAGTTCACTGATAAACATGGACCTAATGATGTTACAGTACTCTTTTTGTGTGTGTGTGAGAGAGAGAGAGATACAGAGAGAGAGAGAGAAAGGGAGAGAGATGCAGAGTAACAGGGACACAAAGCTTATATCTGGTAAAAATCAGTCCGCTGAAACATTGTCTCTGCTGAGAGAACTGATAGTTGAGTGGCTTGTGTCCTTGTATGAATCAGTATTTAGCTCACTGAAAAAAAAGAGTCATTATTCTTACACCAAATAGCCCTTTGACAGGATTTTTAACCAACCCACAGACTTCACATCAACTAGGTATTTCACTATGCCATTTCAGTCAATAAATGTAATTAAAATGAGAGGCTGCTTTTGATTACTCCTAATGAAATATCCTTTGTTTCTAAAACTCCCATGAATTTTTATGGTAAAACTGCCACTGTTATCATTCTTAACAGCAGCACAGGTGCCATGCTAAAATGGGGAGTCTGCATTATCAGCACAATCTTTAGCTTCCATTCATTGTTAGTGGCAGAAATAACATAGTATTAAACATCAGATCATGCCCACTTACAACTGATTTTTTAAAGCAGTATCTAATCAGACATTTTCCAGCACAGGTGTTGATCTTTTTTTACTGATAATTCAGCCAGTTTAATGTCTGTCTTCTCCCAACTGCCAATCACCTCATTCTGTCCATGCAGAAAACAAACAAGGGCTTATGTTCGAGGACATTTGTCAGTAAAGCATTTTTAAACGGCAAAATGCTAACAGCATTTCAATCAGGAGAGACTTAGAACAAAAAGCATGTGCAAATCTAGAGAGAACATATTTGATATGAGCTCACAATAACTTTATGATTAGCTTTAAAAATCAGGTTGGAAAAAGTAAATGAGAATGATATGCTTTTCTCCTTCAACAACTAATGTCAAATTATTCTTTAGTAAGGTGCAGCTTCAGTGGATCTGTATTGTGTTGGTCAGCTTCAAATGTCAACACCCTTGTGTATTTGTTTGCAAACTGTTGCTCAAGTCAAAGGTACTTGTAGTGAACTTACCTGGATAATTAAAAGTTAATCCCTCTCTCTCTCTCTCACACACACACACACACACATACACTAAAGTCACATTTCCTTCAGTTTCACAAAACACAGTACATCTTCACATTTTTTCTCTAATACTGTTCCACTCACATCCACTTACTTAGTTTGCACATAAAATCTGTCGACAGTCAATGATCTCTCAGTACAGGGGTGGTTGTCGTGAACAAGTGTATGTGGCTGGTATTGCTGTGTGGGAGAGGCGAGTGAAACCAACATCTGTTATGCTGCTGTATAATCAGCATAGCTGTGTGGGTGAGAGATGAGAAAACTTCGGAGGAGAACGATATCGGCATTCAGTGCATTCCATCACATCCACAGGGCCGTTGCAGAGTTTTATGACTGTTATTACACAAATGGGGATATGTAAGGAGGTGGGCCTCACTTTATGAGTGATAAGAGAGTGCCAGTTTGCAGAAAAACAGCTGTTAACTTGGTCCACAGTTTGTTATTGTTATCACAGGCTTCATTGGTAGCTGTCTCCTAGTTTGACTGGAGATTTTCTCTGGGTTTGTATGGATGCATGGTACCTGCTTAGTTTTTCTTGTCTGGTGCGATTCACTGGCTCTCCAGAGAGAAACAAAGGAGGAGACAGGGTGACGGAGAGTGTAAAGTCTGAAGAGGATGACCTAAATTAGCCTTTGATTGATATAAATGGGTGTTTAACGTGTGTTTGTGTGCTTAAAAGCATTTGAATATGTGTTTGTGCATGCATGTGTGCGATCTGTGCATGTGTTTTTGCATGTATGCATGTGTGTGTCTGGCAGCGTATGATGGCACCAGGCCCTCTAGCTATAGGCTACAATCCAAATGAGATCTGAGGAGCTGTATGTCAAGCCAGCTATTCATCAAACATAACAGCAGTGAGAAGCAAGATTGAATGGTTGAGATAGCATCTTCACTCACTTGAGTGTAGGAGGCCACTTTGTGGGTTTCATCTGCACAATATATGACATACAGGACTGTCACTTGAATAGGATAATGTGTGAATAGATCTTTTTCAGGGGGTAGCCAGTGTAATAGTTGCAAAGTAATTGACAGTTCAAAGGGACATCCACAGAGGTGCAACAGATATTGTGAAGTCTTTAGTATCAACAAAATAAGCTTAATACAGTACAAGCTTCAGAATACTGTTGTTGATTGACGAGTGTTCCAGCAACTTCACATCCAGTCACATTACTGCCAACCCAGTCTCATTTCAGCTATGTTCCTATGGAACAATTTTGTATTAGCAGTTACATTAATCATTTATATATTTTATTTTATATAGATTATTTCAAGGGAAATGTAGTGGCAGCCAGAAAAACATTCATATTAAATGAATAGACAAAATAAAGACTGAGCTCAATCAGAATATTCAGAGTCAATACAGAAAGTAGTGTGAAGGATGTGTAAGTGTAATGAACAATAAGGGTTCGGAGTCTACTGGTTGCAGTCCTTGCTGTTCATTGCAATGCCAGTCCTCTGCTGTTTTTCAGAGAAAACACATTTTTTTTGTCAGGTTCACTTAAATCTCCCCAGAGATCAAAAATATGTGACTGAGAGTGGTAGCAGTAGTTTACTGAACAGTTTGAACCAGCAACACACTGAATTTACAACTGAACTGAAGACAGTCTGGATAATTGCTGAACATTGCTGCATTATAAATGGCGACAGAGGCCTTTGACATATTGACATGTCACAAGGGGAAAAGCACAGGTGTAAATAATAAAACGAAAGAGGGCTGCATTTAACTGTGCCAATTTCAAGGTGCTGGTATTGTTCATGTTGGCAGACCATCACACTGCCATGACTAACTGTAACACCTGTTTTTTCTACTAGATGACAAGTCAAAATGTCTGCTGAAAAATGCCCATCACACAAAGTGCAATCGAACTCTGAACCTTGAAAAAAAAAACAAAAAACCCCCCCCCCCATCAAAATCAACAACATTGTCAGTGACTGCAAATATTTTGGCCACGTGAACAATGAGGTACTGTGACTCTGGTGTTTCTGGTGTTTTCCACTTTCCAGTATTTTCTGTCTGTCCGTCTGTCTGTGTGTGTGTTGTCACAACCTGGCTCAGAAGCCATGACAAAAGGAAGGAAGATCACACATAAGTTCTAACGAAAAAACACATTTTATTTAACATAATTGAAAAGGAAACTAACATTAAGACTAACAGAATACAACCAAAACCAAACAGGGTGGAAGCCAGAGGGGAGAGAGAGAGAGAGAGAAAGACTGGCTGCTACCAGTTTATATAGTGCAGCCAGACCAAGTGAGCTGAATATGCCTGACAACCAAACTCTCTCTCTCCTTCTCCCTCCCCCTCTCAACTACCTGTTTGCCTATTAGCCAACACACCTACAGGTCATCAGTTCATCAAGACTCATGGTATGTATTTCCCGGCTTTCTACATCCACTCTTTATTAGATGTCCATGCTGTTTCACCAGTCTGGTAGCTCATGTTCAGGCCACTTGGAATAGAACACGTTTTGCCCCAGTGTTTCTTCCCTGTGCTAAATATTGTCTCCTTGTGCCCAGGATCACTGCCTGCCTGGTCATGAGTTCAAGTTCTGCTCTAAACAAGCCACCTCTGCCTTGCCAATCTCCAGCCTTCCAGACTCCCTCAGTCTGCCTGTAAATGATCTCAAAGGAATAATGCTTGTTCATTTTATAGACATTTTCTCAATGCTGTTTTGATTTTGTCCCCTTTTGTTTAATTATGGAATTGGTTGCTTTTATTTTGAAGGCATAATGCAGAAGGAAGTAACAATGGTTTGAAGGTCAAGGGGTACAAGTGTGTCTTCCCAGGTAAAAGGAAACATTAATATTCTGTTTATCTAGCACCTGCCTGGCACAAAGTATGTTATTGTTTAATTTTATTTTGTGTGTAATGTCAAGTCACCTATAATGCCCTTTAAAAAAAAATTTGTTTGTTTGAAAAAAAAGTTTGAAATGAGTGTGTATAAGCTAGCTTAATTGCTATATTGGCCAAATAGATCAAAATTCCGTTGTGATTGCGAAGAATCTAACATTCCTTAGCTAGACTGAGCTTGCTGTAGAAATTAGGGTGTAGTTTTAGGTTTATTTTGCAGTAGCTGCAGTAAAATTTGAATCTGTTAAAGCTGTATTTTGCATTTGATTTTCACCAGTCTCTGTGATTTATATTGACTGCAGCTGAAAATGTGAATAAATATTTCAAGTCAAATATACTTACATTACAGCACTCTAGTGGAGATTGTCACATGGTTAAAATAGTTAAAAAGTATAATTTCTTTATTGTGTATAAATAGCAACATTAATTCATATTCAAATCTATACTTAAAAATATGGTATGAGACATTTGAATTGTGATTAAATATCGGTGAAATACTGAGGGATGTAGTAATCATTTCCATCAGAGTGTGAAAGTAATATTTTGTTTTTTATTTTCTTCTTAGTTCTCACAGTGTGTTCACAGTATGTTATGGAGCAACAGTGTTTTGAATAAAGCTTTTGTGAACCATCAGTTGGAGAGGAAGACCATCATTCAGCTGGGGATGCTAAACTGCCCACCTCTAAGCTCATTCCCTGGCCAAACCCAGACAGCCCCATTTATCGCTCTCCACTCTGCCCCTTCACTGCCTGCTGCCAGCTCTCAGCTCCCAGCTCCCCTCAGTCCAATGCCCAAAACCCTCACTCACCTTTCAACATTCCTATTTAGAGATTAAGTAATATACCTTGAGTCAGTGTCCTGTGTTTAGATGCTGGTTTAAAAAAGACCAATGTCTTGGGAATCACTGAAGGTGGGAGTCTCTGGGGTGAGGATGTTTTCTTCTTTAGATGCCACATCAGTTGCAAATGTGTGGTCATTTGTGTCACTGGAGTCACTGTCACTGCTGCTGTGTTGAATTAGAAAGATACATTCACCATATAATCACCCATAGATTATCATAGCATATGCTCACCAACATTCCATCCAATAGGATCAAAAATACAAGCTGTGAAACAGTTTCTTTCAAAACAGAACAAAACAAGCAAGTCTTCTTGTGTTTCATTTAGACTGATTATATGAATTTGTGTTCATGTTCCACTCAACTATAAATAGGCTAAATTACAAAGTAATTCAGATTTTCATCAGGCATTTAAAAAGACAATTGCCTTTCCCTTTTGCATTTCCATTTCTCTGTTGCTTTCCCCTTTCCTATTAACTATTAGCTATTAGCTTAGTAATTTAGCTTCTACTTTGACACTTTGTGTGATAATGGCACCATGCACAGTGAAACACCTATTTTGTACCTTGTGTATTTTGTGTGTGTGTGTGTGTGTGTGTGCAAAAGGTTAAGGCACTAAAGGTAAAGTGAGGATGCTGTCAAAAATAATCCCATGATTAATTTTTATTCATCAGTTAAATGCAGTAAACACAAAATCAGATCAGTATTTTAAAGCAAGCATGAACTGATGAAAAGGTCAAAGGTCAAGGTCACTGTGACCTCACAAAACATGTTTTTTGCTATGACTCAAGCATTCATCCTGTAATTATCAAAACAATTCACAGAAATGCCTTGTAGGATAAAATGATGAAGTGGTGATATCTTATATCCTGCAAAGACACTCTTCAGGCCATTATTCAAAGCCATAACTCAAGACAGAAGGAGATTGTGACCATTTACCTGCAACCTGATGACTGGTTAGAAAGACAATTAACCCCTTGATGCCTATGAATTATTTACAATTATATAAAAAATTAATTATTTGTGTTTTTGCTTTCAAGCTGATGCTAAATTAAGTAGAGATTGTTAATTTGTCTATAGCACATAAAATAGATATACATTCAGGTATGATGCAAATTAGTGACAATAGGCATTAATGGTAACCAATGGTAAATTTTTTATTGAAGCCACAAATTGTTTACAATTATTTAGACTATTATTTACATTATGATTTACACTATTACCTACGTAACTATAACTACTGGATGGGGTCACACTCCATGATCTCTGGTAAACCAGTGCTTGCAAAAGGTTCCTAGGCACGTATTTAGAATGCAAACCGGCGCTGGGGGAATGCATACGCTATCTCGGCTGCAGTCTGAATGCAAATGGTATGATGCGAATTCGCGACAATCGGCGTTAAGGGGTTAAGGTTAATTTTATGCCCTTCTTCAAGTCTGCTTATGCTGCAGCACACTTGACCAGTATCTTTGACATTTAAACCATGTTAGCCTGCAGCAGGTCATCAGTGTTGTGTCAGCTGTTTCATTTAAATTTCTTTCTTTTTTTTTCATGACTACACCACTGTTCCGATGGGGCACTGTTCACCTTTAGTAGGCTTTCATACACCTGTGTAGAGACTGTAACTCCCAGTCATGAATGTGGTAAGAATGTAGTGAGAGAGCTGAATATGTTTGTCCCAGCCATATGTGGTATTGCCATCAGAATATCCCCTTTGGCCCAAAAAGCATTTTCCCAATAAAAAACACTATAAAAGAGACATCTGTAAAACTGTTGACAACACCCCTCCAAATTCAAACAAGGCTGGTAATTTGTGACATTACGTTTTACCCTCAATGTAATCACTAATTAAAACAACTATTAAAGGAGCAGGAGCCCTTTGGGTTTGTTTAGTATTTGCTGGGAAACTGTAAGAAGGTGCTGCTTATTTTTACAAAAGAAAATAACAGCTCAAGATAAGAAATATTCAGCTCCAGATCTTAAATGTCATCTGCATAAACATTTGTGGAAATGGTTAAATAATACAGCACAAGGGGGCGACCCGATAGCCGAATGATTAGGGCGCGTACCACATGGGCTTCAGTGCTCTGAGCAGCTGGTCCCCAGTTCAACTTCTGAACCAGCCGGACCCTTACTGCGTTTCATTCCCCTACTCTCTCTCTCCCCGTTTCCTGTCTTCTCTTCACTGTCCTGTTAATATAGGCATAAAAGCCCCAAAACAACAAACAACAATAAAAAAAAATAAACAAATAAATAAATAATACAGCACAAGTGTACCTTTGGCCTAATGCAGCAAACACATGTAGAGTTCCTCTCGTAGTATATTTCACGATACTTTTAGCAGCCCTGATGTATCTCTACCACTCTGACCTGGAATCTGTTTATATTGTGCACAACAGTAAATGTAAGGCTTTATTAAAAACACAAGGAATGCTGCTGTGTCTGTGCATACTGTATTTCATAATAACAACCAGAGGGGTAAAGTCTCTTTAATATTAAAGCTGAGTCACTCTACTGCTCCCCTTTCCCTCTGCAGCAGCCAAAGGTTAATGAGAACTGTTTTCCCCCAGCCCTACACATTTTCTTATGGATGATAGTCTGTGGTCACATTATTGTGTTATTGTGATGCTCAAGCTGCACGACAGGTTTAAGCAGCACTGTGTTTCTGCACCGCACTTGCAATAATGTCAAACCTGTCAGTGTGTGTTGTCTTTGTCCTTTGAGGTTATGTGGGTGGCACTTCTTTTCCTGTTCAGTCTCTCTGGCTCTCAAGATTCACATTAATGTTCCACTTTATTTTTTTCCAAACAAACTAGCATCATGTAACTTACCACTTCCTGCGCACCAGAGAATTTTTTTTCCAACAACAGGCCTACCAGTAACTGTGTGTCCAGCCACGACAGCAAAAGAAAAATAGAGTGGCTATTGGCCAAACTGTCACTATAATTTCATGCATAGAAATTGCATGAGAATGTAAAAGAATGGGTATTGTAATTCAATATTTCACGTTATGTCCCCACATACAGTTTTGACAGTTCTATAAATAAGTGGTACATGAAACTGTATTACAATTACAAAATATAGTCTGAAAAGGACATGGACATTCAGCAACTGTGTGCTTACTCTGGTGATTGGCAACTCCATTTTGCGAAACATGAAAATAGCGACTCCAGCGACCACAGTTAAATGCATTCCTGGGGCCAGAGCGGGCGACATTGAATTTATTTAAAGCTGCTGAATAAGGATAAGCGTAGATATGGTAAAATTGTTATTCACGACAGCGCTAATGACACCCGAGGTCACAAAAGTTCATATTGATTCGGTGTGTGCATTTGCAAAGACCATATCAGACACCATAGTTTTCTCTGGTCCCCTGCCCAATCTGACCAGTGATGACATGTATAGCCGCATGTCTTCACTCAACCGCTGGCTGTCGAGGTGGTGTCCAGAAAACAGTGTGGGCTTTGTAGATCGTTGGAAGAACTTCTGGGGGAGACCTGGTCTGATTAGGAGAGATGGCATTCATCCCACTTCTGATGGAGCATCTCTCATTACTAGAAATCTGACAGAGTTTATTAGGAAGCCAAAGCCCTGACAATCCAGAGTTCAGGCCAGGAGACGGAGCTGCAGTCTTACACGCTTCTCTGAGCCTCCTTTAGAGCAGTCACCCCTCCATTACCCCATAGAGACTGTGTCTGCCCCCCGACCATTTAAATGAGTTAGTCACAATAATCTAATAAAAATCAGCACATCCACCTCAAATGTTCAGCAAAATAAAATAATTAAATGTGGATTACTCAATATCAGATCTCTCTCATCGAAAGCTGTACTAGTTAATGATTTGATATCAGATTACCAAACTGGAAGAATCCCGCTTAGCCTGGCAGGATAGTGTCAAAAGATATAAAAAGGCCCTCTGTAATGCAAGAGGCGCCTATTACTCGTCATTAATAGAGGATAATAAGAACAACCCCAGGTTTCTTTTCAGCACTGTAGCCAGGCTGACAGAGAGTCACAGGTCTATAGATCCACACACCCCTATAAACCTCAGCAGCAATGATTTTATGAATTTCTTTAATGATAAAATTTCCACTATTAGAAATAAAATTAATCACATCCTGCCTTCAACCAGCACTGATTTATGTCAAAACACAGGATCCATAGACTCAGCTGCGAAACCTAACCTTGACTCTTTTTCTCCCATCGACCTCCCCCAGCTCACATCAATTATTTCGGCATCTGAACCTTCAGCATGTCTAAATCTGTCCTTGGTGACAGGTTATGTGCCGCAGTCGTACAAAGTAGCCGTAATCAAACCTCTCCTAAAAAAGCCCACTCTAGATCCAGACGTATTAGCCAATTACAGACCTATATCTAACCTCCCCTTTCTTTCTAAGATCCTGGAGAAAGCAGTTGCAAAACAGTTGTGCGACTTTCTACAGGATAATAGTTTATTTGAGGTTTTTCAGTCAGGATTTAGGTTGTCTCACAGCACAGAGACAGCACTTGTAAAAGTTATGAACGACCTCCTAATTGCATCAGACAACAGACTTGTTTCTGTTCTTGTCCTGTTAGATCTCAGTGCTGCTTTTGATACAATTGACCATCACATCCTTTTACAGAGACTGGAACGCTATACTGGCGTTAAAGGAACTGCATTGAACTGGTTTAAGAACTCAGATAAAACTAAAGTCATTGTAATTGGTCCTGAACACATCAGAAATAAACTTTCTAATGATGTAGTTACATTAGACAGCATTGACCTGGCCTCCAGCTCCACTGTACAGAATCTGGGAGTCATCTTTGATCAGGATATGTCCTTTAACTCACACATAAAACAAACTTCTAGGACTGCCTTCTTTCACCTCCGTAATATCACCAAAATTAGACATTTTCTGTCTCAAAAGGATGCAGAAAAACTAGTCCATGCATTTGTTACTTCCAGGCTGGACTACTGTAATTCATTATTATCAGGCTGCCCCAACAAGTCTCTAAAGACTCTGCAGCTGATCCAAAATGCTGCAGCACGATTACTGACAGGAACTAGGAAAAGAGACCATATTTCTACTGTGTTAGTCTCTCTACATTGGCTCCCAGTCAAATCCAGAATAGAATTCAAAATCCTCCTCCTCACTTACAAAGCCCTTAATGGTCAGGCACCATCATACCTTAAAGATCTCATAGACCCCTACAATCCCACTAGGACATTGCGCTCCCAGAATGCTGGTTTACTGGTGGTTCCCAGAGTTTCTAAGAGTCGAATAGGAGGCAGAGCCTTCAGTTATCAGGCTCCTCTACTGTGGAACCTTCTCCCAGTTGCAGTCCAGGAGGCAGACACTATACCTTTAAGAGTAGGCTTAAAACTTTCCTTTTTAATAGGGTTGGCTCAGGCTTGAACCATCCCTTAGTTATGCTGCTATAGGCCTAGACTGCAGAGAGATCTCCCATGACGCAATGAGCTTCTCTGTCTCTCTCTCTCTCTCACTCTCCATCAGTATGGATTCATATCCCATAAATACATGTTACTAACTCAATATCTTCCCTTTCCCGTAGTATTGTGCTCTTCCGTCTCTCTCTCCTCTTCTGTCTCTTTCTGCAGGTATTTCTGCCTCTGGAGCTGTAGAGTCTGATCTGTGATGACAAGTCTCCTGCTGCTCCTACAACTCCACTCAACACCTGCTGCTATAATTAGAAATTACTTATACTGCTATTAGTTTTATTGCTACATTAGCAGTTAATACTTTAATTATTACTATTATCATTACTACTACTGCATTATTGGCATCACCTTACATTTTATATGGAACCCGTGTTATGCTATGTTCTTCTCTCGCTATTCTCTACCCCCTCTCCCTCCCCTCCCCTGTATCCAAGAGTGAGTTTCTGGCCAGGTTATATACAGGAATACAGGAAACAGCAGGGTAATCAAAAGGTGTGGGCTGGACTAAGCTAATTCATTGAAAAGAGACAAATAACAAATAGTAATAAATAGATATGTTTCCTGTGTAACTCTTCACAAGGATGACCTGAGCTCTCCCCACAGGTTTAGAGATCTGTTAATCATGTGAAATAATGAATAACACAGAGTTAAGACAGTCAGACACCTATTTTCTTCTACACTACATATTCACTTCATATTACTTGTCCCATAAATAAAAGACTTGAGGCACAGGCTTAAAGTTGAAATGTTTGTGTGGAATACTCCTCTTCAGTAACCCCAGCCACAACTGTTGCCACAGTTGTTGGTAAGTTGGCTCTTATTACGTGGGTCATGTCACACCTGTGTTACAGGAAACCCCAGGGATTCTGGTGGGATTTGTCCAGTGAGAAGCCAGAGTTTGAATTTAAACCAAACTTTGCATACGGGTGAAGTCGGTGGGCTTTGGGGCTGTTTCACCAGTGGTTGTATCAACTGTTATCATGTAGGCCTTCTATTGTTCAAAGCACATGGCATGAGATACCAGCATCTACCCTTTGGTCTGAGGAGCTGGGCTCTGGACACAGTCTTAAGATCAACTTAAGGGTCAAACAGACCATATGGTTGAGGGTAATCTGAGGGTTACACAGTCCATGTGATTCCTGGAGACAGGGAAGAGGAAGAACAGTCCAAGCCATTCACAGAGTTCAGTGAAGCTCTAGTATGAAAATCCTGAACATGGTAGAGGAGGAAAGGAAGAGATGTGGAAGTGGAAGTTAGTTAATGTGATGCTTGATGTGGAAAATGTGGTGAAACAAAGAGGACAGAAACCAGTCCAGCTTGCAGTTTTCACATCCCTAGGAAATTAGGTAAATGCAGTCTGTTTGAGGCTGAATTTAAACAATCTGGTCCTTTCAATAAGGGATTCCTGTCTAGACTTCGACTGGACCATTGCAACACCATAATTCTTTTCTTTTTCAGCCATTCCGTTGTGGATTTGCTGGTGTGTTTGGGACCATTGTCCTGTTGCATGACCCAATTTCAGCCAATTTTTAGCTATTGGGCAGATGGCCATGGAGTTCATGGTTGACTCAGTGACGCCACGGTGCCCAAATCATCATCCCTCCACCACCATGCTTGACAGTTGGTATGAGGTGTTTGTGTTAATATGTTGTGTTTGGTTTTTCGCCAAACGTAGTGCTGTGCATTATGGGCAAACATCTCCACTTTGGTCTCGTCTGTCCAATTCAATTCAGTTCAATTCAATTTTATTTATATAGCACCAAATCACAGCAGACGTTATCTCAAGGCACTTTCCACATAGAGCAGGTGTAGACCGTACTCGTTATATTATTATATTTACAAAGAGACCCAACAATTCCCATCATGAGCACTAGGCGACAGTGGCAAGGAAAAACTTCCTTTTAAGAGGTAGAAACCTCGAGCACAACCAGACTCAGGGTAAGGGGAAGGGGGGGAGATCGGTGGTAGAGAATAGGGACAGGAGAACATAGCATAATGCAGATTCTATGTAAAAATGTAAAGTGGTATTAATTATAAAGTAGTGGTAATAACAGCAATGACAATTAAAGTAGTAATTGCACAAGTAGCAGTAATACAAGAAGCAGTACTAATAATTTCTAAATATAACAGCAGGTGTTGTGTGGAGTTGTAGGAGCAGCAGCAGGCTTGTCATCAGAGATCAGACTCTACAGCTCCGGAGGCAGGAATACCTGCAGAAAGTGACAGAAGAGGAGAGAAAAACGAAAGAGCTCAAAACTACGGGAAACTGAGGATATCAACTTAGTAACATGTATTTAAGGTATATGAATCCATACTGATAGAGACAGAGAAAGAGAGAGAAACTCAGTGCATCATGGGAAATCTCCCGGCAGTCTAGGCCTATACCAGCATAGCTAAGGGATGGTTCAAGCAAGACTGAGCCAGCCCTAAATATTAGAGATAGACTGATATGTTTTTTCAGGGCCAATACCGATACTGATTATTAATAGTCAAGGAGGCCGATAACCGATATTTGGAGCCAATATTCATTTGCAGTAAAAGTGAAAATATTGGCATCAAAATTTTGAATAATACAAACTCCAACAATTAACTTTGTTTAAATGCCTTTAAGCATATGTTTATTAAACTGCTTTTCAGATTTGCAATATGTAAATGTTTTTTTTATCTTGTAAATGTTATTATAAATCTATAAAAATGTTATTTTATCTTTCACTTATCTTTGTTTTAAGTTCAAACAAAAACAAAAAGTGCAGGGAGTTCCCAGGGTCAGCAGCATCTCTTATAAAGTTAACTGAAATTTTAAATAAATAAATAAATAGCTTCCTGAAGTTTTATGAAGTAAATAAAACAAAGTTAAATAAAATTTCCACAGAAATGTGAGTCTCAAATCAATTAGTAGTCCCAATTGAGCAGCACCAGATTGTGGTGCAAAAAGCAGAATTGTTCAGTGTGATTGAGCACTGTGCATGCACAGCTTTCACTGCTGATTGGCTGTTACCCTGCGTGTAACCAATCAGATGGTGCTGTGGGCAGGACAATGCTGGAGACAGAGTAGTGACTGCAGACAGAGAGGCGCGGCTGCATCAGAGCCAAAATAATCCAGTTTTAAATTGATCTCTTATCGGCCGTCAGATTAAAAAAAAGGCCAGCCGATAATCAGTCTATCCCTACTAAATATAAGCTATCTGTCCTTGTCTGGGTAGGCCAACCAGGGTGCAGAGCAGTTTCTCTTTCATGAGGGGTCTGGTTAGATCAGCTCCTGAGCTCAGGTATGTGGTTGGTTATTGATATCCTAGATGGCTCCAATCCCCCCAGCCTGGAACTCAATGCTATCAGCTGCCAGTGTCAGACCCACATACTTGACCTTCGTGTAACTCCTCTGACCCTTGGCAAGTGCAGGACAGGTTACACCACCAGCTGAAACTGCCCTCCACCTGGCTGATGCAGGATTGTTCTTTGTGGAGAAGACAATTTCTTAGGTTATGCATTGACCATAGTGGTCTAATTGAAATTATCATCAAGAGCAGGTAATCCCTTCCACTTATTCTATCAGCCTTTGAACTTTTGCAAGGTGCTTAAGTTTATGCCACATAAGATGCTCGTAATGCTTAACATTAGGTGAGAATTTGGGAGGGAAATGAGTGGAAAACATCTTTTAATACCCCCAGTGGACATATTGAGTATCTGGTGCTGTCGCTTGGCCTCACAAATGCCCTCCCCATCTGTCTTCCAGGCCCTTGTCAACAACATAATCTGGG
>BRZM01003115.1:8006-21489 GCA_033238685.1 Lates japonicus | reverse complement strand
GTGTGTGTGTGTGTGTGTGTGTGTGTGTGTGTGTGTGTGTGTGTGAGTGAAAGAGAGTGTGTGCGTGTGTAGTCATGCACACATTTGGAGAGAGCATGTGATTGCATGCCAGCATGTGTGTATTGCATGCATGCAAGAATTTGGAGCGTTTGTGAAGGAGGTTCATGTTGGACTCATATGGCTTCTCGATTAATAATCAGCTGCATTTCATTGCAGACAACTGCCTAGTGATTGTTTTCTTTATTTATTACTCCATGTCTTTCTCTTAATCTCTTTCAAGTTTTATGTGATTGCTGGTAAAGCTTAGCAAGAATAAATAATACATTAGACTGTAACAGGCCTGCTTAGGTTAATGTTGATTCCATGCAATACCCTGTACTGTGTGTAGCTCCACATTCTGTAGATGAGAGCTGCAGAGTCATTTTCTCAAAGCATTAAAACATGGAAACAAAGAAGGAAATGAAGAATCTTGCTTCAATTTGAAATATGGAAACTGTCTCTATAAATACACATTGTTTGGGGATATTTGAAACCTTTTTACTGTGACACTTCATGGCTGTTTTTTCTCTTTTTTAAGCCTGTCACTAGTAACTAGTGTTAAGAGGTAACTATATTTTATTGTAAATACGACTTTATGCCCTAAAGCCTCAAATATTTTTATTTTAAATGATTGGAAAATGTCATTTTTGGACTTGCGATACATGTAAGCAGCGATGTTACTATAAGTAGCATAAGTAGAAATCTCATTATGTCCAAACTCCAGTGACATTTTACATCTGTCCAAATGTAGTGAATGTGGCTGTGGAAAATACCTGTAGAAACAAACAGAAAAGTGAAAATCCCTTTGGTTCTCTGTAATTGAGCTAAATGTCGGAAAATGAGAGCCAAGCTGTGTCCTTGAATATGTCGCTTGTTCTTCAGTGAAACAGCTCATTCACTACATTTTGAGCTATGAAAGGTAATGAATGAATAGGCCTTTGAGATCAAACTCACAACATTGTCATCTTACTTCTCCTGACATATAAACATATATGTATATTTTAGAAGGAGAGATAGAAATTGTGCAGAGAAATAGTACACCAGCCCTTTATTGGAGCACATGTGCGAGAATGCAATATTCAGTGGAGACCGTTTGAATGGTTTTAGATGTCGCCTGCTTCGGTGCCTTGTTGTATCCAAGAGCCAGGTCTAGGAATGTGGAGACCTGTGGTCCCAGCGATTCAGACCGTTGACAAAAGACAGTTGGGATGCTATTATTAGTGCCACCATCCATATATACTTATACCAGTCTGCAGTTTCCAAACCCTCTTTTGTCTCTCTAATCCCCCGAAATATCTTTTATGCTGCAGATCATATAGCCCAATGGGAATTTTAAGACTCCTGCAAGTGACTGTGTGAACTCTGAATGTGTTTATGACTTACAGCGATAATACCAATAAAGATGTCTATTATTGTAGAAATTTGTGGGTCTTTTGTTTCCATCATTGAATTATGACAACTGTGTTTCATCAGGGCTGTCAGCAGGAGGGATGGTGTTAGGATTTCGAGGCTCTCTGAGCCGTGAAAGGCAAAGTCCCCTCCTCCTCTGCAAGTTCCTATAAATACACTCAGAAGTGATTCCTGTAATAATCATTATAAGCTGTCAGAATAAACATTAAGGAAGGGAAGCCGTCACAGCTTTGATACTCTGCTGCCAAGTGGCTAAAAGTCCCACTCAGTGGCCATTATCCTGGAGAGCATCACAGTATTCAAGAAAAGGGGGGGGATCAAAGGCTCTGCGGTCTGGCCCACAAAGCACCCCTCCCCCACTTTTACCATACCACCTGGGTAGGTGGGAATGACCAGGGACATCAGAGTCACCAAACACTGACTGACTGAGACTATAGAAGTCATTGCTCAAGTATGTTTTATTGAACGAGAGTAGCATAATGTAGGACGACAAAACACAGTCTACATTTTCAAACAATGTTCATGATAAATAGACACAGGAGGAGGATACACCCTTAATAAACCCTCCCTCCATATTACTCAGCACATAGTATATGACAATAAAGGTTGCAATGGAAAATAAAAAACAAAAGGTGACAATAATAGTCATTTGCACAAGGAATGTCCACTCAGGATCATTTCTTAGGTAACAGATGAGTGGCAGCCAAATCCCATTAAATAATCATTACATTTAATAACAATTTACACAGAAATCTCTATAAAGCAACATTTTGGAAATAAAATATTAGGATGCTTGGTACCTGACAACATAACCATTCACTAGTACATTTTTTTTGTCACTTTTTATTGTAGAAAATATAAAATTCTAGGAAAATTTAGCTTGTTTTATTTTGAAAAATCCAAATTTCCGAATCTAACTTTAGGCTCAGGTGGAGGAGTGTGTATGTGTATGAAATATATATAACATAATGAGGAGAATAAGAGCTGAAAGCCAAACCACTTTCTCCTCCTCACACATCCCTCGTGCCACTAGTCTCTACTCGGAGCTGAGAGGAAGATCTCGTGGATCCGGACAGCAGAGAAGCCCCTCCCCGCAGATCATTGCACTAGTCGATGGTCCTTTTAACTTCATTGTTGGAGAAGTAGCGACGCCCCGCTTCGCCACGGCAAAAAAGGATCAAGCACCCCCCTCTGATCAGCACGACCCCTCGCTCTGTTCTCATGGAAATCAGACCCTGCCTCCCGGCCACACTTTGTGCAGAGATGCAAAGTTGAAGCGCATTCCCAGCCGGGACCACAGACGATAATGATGTGTTGGAGGAGCTGATCGTCTCGTTTATCTTTTATTTGTTTCCCCTCCTGTTTGTTTCGTTTTTGCTTTGGACCGCACGCCAGCCTGTACTTTCCGAAATGCTGGATCTGGCGCAGCGCATTGTTTTTTTCTGCGCGCTCCTCTGCTGCTGCTGCTGCTGCGCTCACGCGTCGTGTCCTCCGCGCTGCGAGTGCTCAGAGGCGGCTCACACCGTGAAGTGCGTCTCCAAAGACCTGCGGAGTATCCCGACCGGGATTCCCGGATACACCAGGAATCTGTTTATTACCGGGAATCAGATCAGTCGAATAGGTCCGGAGTCTTTCAGAGGACTGGATAATGTGACCAACTTGTCTCTGAGTAATAACAGGTAAGACTCTCCGGGACACTTCTGTGCCTTTTTGTCATGATTGTAATGCAAAGCAAACATATCACAGGGAAAGGTCATGTCACACTTCGCATCAGTTGGTCCTCATCGTTCCTTAAACATAGTAGTTCAGGCACTTGAAACTGGGGTGTTGTGGGCTTTAAGGTGAACCATATTCAGTTATATTTCAGGATTGATCCAAATGACATTTTCAGGTAGAAGCAGCAATAGTGCAGTTTGAAAAAAAATCTGCCTTTTTCCACTTTCTAAATGACGTCTCTTGGATGTCCTCAAATCCAGAATTTCTGAGGTGGAATCCCACACATTCTCCAGACTCCGCAGCCTCCGCTCTCTGGATATGAGCAACAACCAGCTGGCAGTCATTCACCCCGAGGCCTTCACCGTCCAGAACCAGTCCCTGCGCGAGCTCAACCTGAGCCGAGCCCTCTACAACCACTCGTCGGTGATGGACCTGGCCACGTCTCTCCGCTGGAGCTCCCTGGGGACCCTGCAGGGACTGGACCTGTCCGACAACAGCCTCATCTACTTGCCCTCGCGCATCTTCTCCCACCTGACCGGCCTGCGGCGGCTCCAGCTCTCCAACAACTCCCTGGTGGCCATCCACAACTCCACCTTCTCGGGCCTGGAGCACCTGGAGGAGCTCGACCTCACGCTCAACGCCCTCAAGACGTTGACGGAGGAGGGCCTGCGAGAGCTGGACTCCCTACCCAGAGCTGCTCTCCTGCTGGGGGAGAACCCTTTCACGTGCACATGCGGGATCGAACCTTTTGCCCTGTGGCTCAACAGATCACAGGAACGCATCAGGGACGCCGACGGCCTGGTGTGCGCCTTCCCAGCCAGCATGAGAAACACGTCCATGCTTGCCGTGGGCACGTTGACTCTGGGATGCCACCAGGGGGATGCGGGGGCAGACCTCGCCCTGCAGACCTCTTACGTCTTCTTGGGTGTAGTCCTGGGCTTCATAGGCCTCATCTTCCTATTTGTACTTTATCTCAACCGCAAGGGCATCAAGAAGCGGATCTATGACATGCGGGATGCCTGCAGGGAGGTGTGGGAAGGCTACCACTACCGCTTCGAGATTGACTCTGACCCCAGGTTATCACAGGTCTCCACGAGCGCCGACGTGTGAGAGGACAACCCCCCCNCCCCCCCGGCGTACTTTCTTATGACTCTTTTCTAGTGCATTTATCAGTAGAAAAATGTAAAAATTGTACAGTTTTGCTTGTAAATATATAAATACAATAGTGTTAATAATCTTTCAGCCTTGTTGTCTATAGCATGTACCGCCTATCTCTCCTCACTGCACAGCTAATACTCCACTTCAACTCAAAATGTCTTGGATTTCTTTGTGCTAACGGACACAGATCTTACCAACAGAGTTCATATACTTTCTCTTTATGTTCATACAAAAGCAACAGTAAGTGCCTGAAGTCAGCTTGGTATTGTTTACTGATCAATTTAGCGATCTGAGCTGAACTCACTTTCTTTACGGCACACTTTCATTCAGTACTGTGTCAGATCCTGTCCTCGTATTTAGCTTGTTAAAAAAAAAAAAAGCAACAAAACGCTGCAATAAAATCCTGACACTACAAAACAACAAACCTCTGGGAATTTAAAGCACAATCACTCATTCATCTTTGAACCATTTCAAGCCCTTTGGTCTCTTCGTCCTTCAGCCCCCAGGGTGCCAGAGAGGAATTAAGCCTCCAAAAAAGCTTTACTAAAGCTCTCCTTAAAATCACCACTCTGCTTTTCTTTGGCCATTGGATTGAGAAAAGGGGGGGGGGGGGGGGGGGGGTTCAGCACAGACCAGTGGAAATCTCCAAGCCCCCTCATTTTTTTTTCATGAAACATTGCTTTGTTTCAACTCCTTGAGTTTTATTGTCAAAATGATGAGAACCAGTCCTGGACTGAGGCTGCTGAAAGCAATCTCCCTCCCTCCTTAAAGACAACAGCCGCTCTGCAGGCTCTTTGAAGGAAAAGTCTGGCTCTCCACGTTTTTCTGTTTAGGGGAATTTTTTTTTTTTTTTTACCACTGATAAGATACAGATGATTCTGAAACACCAGCTACATTGTTTCATTCAGCAGTTCACTCTAACTTGTTAGGTAGTCGTCCTTATGAAAAGGAACAAGAACATGTTCTCACTCTTTTGGTTTTTCTCTACCATGTATGCCTTTACAATTGCAGGCCTTTTTTTAGTGGACATTGTTTTCTAAGATCAGTTCCTTAAAATAACACTGAAATCCAGAGACGTACGTCAAAAAACATATTTCTTAGTCAAATCCTAAGCCTTACAGTTTGCACGCATGTTTAAAATCTAACTTTACAGTGAGTGAATCCCAAACAGAGAATGATGGTCCTCTTTTCTCAAATGTCATGTGTGTCGTCCCTGTTCTCCTAAATGGTTACATGACAAAAGCAATTCTCTGTGGCCTCTTGATGCTATAAAGTGAGACAAACAGAGACAGAAGGATGGGATGGCAAGCCACCATTCCTCAAAGTGTTTATTGCCCAAATTGTTAGCTATCTAGGTATTTGGAATGGGGAGGGGTAGAAAGGAACCCTGGGGATAACCAAAACAGCCTTCCATTGTTCGAAGTCAAAGTAGCATCTTCACCCTTTCAAGATGTTCTCCAAACTCCTCTGATAGTGATCCAGAAATGTTTGTAACATGGAGCCATTTTACTGCATGTGGGATGACAAAATAAAACTTTAGAGAGTCACGATGTCTGTACACTCATTTAGCACAAATGTAATCTTGTGTGTCATGAAAACAGCTGAAACGAATGTAGTCATAATGTTTGGACTAAACTCAAGGTATCATTTCTCCAGGCTGCAGAAGCACATTAAGTCGGGGGGCATTTACTCGCTGAGGAGAAAACAATTGAGGCTCGTACACTGACGCAAAGGGGCGGCTCAGATGGCGAGACGCCTTCAAATAAGCTTTGTTTTCCAGCACAGGAAGATGCCTTGTGATACTCATTCTCTTTCTGTTTTTCACAGACGGCCATTATGCCCGCCACATAATAGGATTCACTCATGATGACAAAGTTGAGCGCTCTGATCCAGCTATTGTTCAAGTGTCATCATTCTTAATATTTGCCTGTGGGAGGAAATCCCAGGAGAAGTTTTCATTTGCAATTACACAACGTGTCACAACCGGGGGCATTAAGCCGGCCACGGGTTATTGGTGTCAATTGGCGGAGCAGAAAGAAGAAAGATTACTCCCTGCATGTCATTACATCCGTTTTCGCTCGTTAAAGTGTGGATTAGGAGCCGCGCCTTTTCTTTTTTTTTGTGTCTTTTTATGACCCTGTCTATTTGAAAAATATATGGTCTGTTTGCTATAGGCTGTGCAATACTGTCTCAGCAGGAATGCAGTGAAAACAGAGGAACCCTTGCAAATACATCCAGACGGTCTCCATTACTAACTGGGCAAAGGAGAGGCTTGTTAAAAACAGAAGAATTGCTCCAATTACTATGTTCTTTCAAACTGTATGTTGCACATATCTGATTAAAAGATCACGTCTTTATTTCAAATTTGCTTGCCATGTCTTGTATTCCCACAAGCTATTTGTTACACCACTGAGGTTTCTTTTGAGGATGCACTTTTAAAAACTTTAACAGCTTTATGTTGCTGTATTCTGTGCAGCATGTGGTTTTTGCAAAATACATATTTAAAGTATTTATTTTCAGTTTTAAGCGTGTTCCCCTGGAGTAAGTTCCTCTTTATTTTATACGCCTCCACTCTTTCTGGGAACATCTTGGCGCCATTACATGGGTTTAATGGCCATGATAGGGAATATGCCTTAAAAGTGAACACCACATCTGTGAGGAATTGAACATGTTAAAAAGAGACCACAACAGTCAGCAGCATGACGACAGAGACAAAGTGGCATCTACCCCCCTCCACTGGCACGGTATGACAAACACAGCTGTCTCTCTCTCAGCCAGGGACACATGTCATCATTTACATTTACCATCAGTAAATACTACACTGTCATCTGATATGTTCTGCTTTACATTTGGTTGCACACTTTTAAATCCAAGCCAAGCACAGAACAGTGAAACACAGTCTAGTGTAGCCTCTCCTCTCTCTCCCTCTTTTAACAATGAACTTGTGAGATCGATGAATTCGTTCACCCAGCTTCCTGTATGCCGCCTATCCATCACGTCCAACTGGTCTGGTCAGAGAGGGTGGCAACTAAAACACAGAAGTGGTTCCAGTGGGGTATTACCCATTGTTCTGCTGCTCACTTGATCAATGTGACTTTGTTTTCCAGACAAGATGATGCAAGCAAAGAGGAGTTGGTACAGCTGCCCCAGCTACCCATTAAAGCCAAAGGTCCCCCCATTTATCACTTTGATAAAGGCTAGAGCTAATAACACACATACAGTATATGCAAACACATGAATTGTAGTGTTGTATTCAGATAGTCTTCTCTCTCATCTGTAGGCTGATATCAAATATCAATCTGAAATTAACATTCATTTCTGTTGTGAAATCAGCACTTGTGGGCTACTTATTTAGTCAAAACTGTAATCACCAAAACAAGGACATTTCAGGTTTATTTATATATTTTGGAGTAATGGCAATATAGTTTATAATATCACATCAGTTCCAACAAAGTGACTTTGTTAGCCATTGCTTAGTGCCATTTGTTATATCAGCACTCCATATATTATTTTATAACTGTACAGGTCAACTTGTTGTGATTTTTGAGTCTGGTCATTTATCTTTACTTCATCTGGATGCATGAAAGAGTGACAGCTAACGTGGTGCAGTGGTTAGCACTCACAGCAAGAAGGTTCCGGGTTCGAGCTCCAGCTTGCCTGGAGTTTTTCAGTGTGGAGTTTACATGTTCTCCCTGTGCCTGCGTGGGTTCTCTCCAGGTACTCCGGCTTCCTCCCACACTCCAAAGACATGCAGGTTAATTGGTGACTCTGTTTATCTATATAGGTTGACCCTGTGATAGACTGGCGATCTGTACAGGTTGTACCCCGCCTCTCGCCCAGTGACAGCTGGGATAGGCTTCAGCCCCCATGCGACCCTTAAGAGATAAGCGGTATAGATAATGGATGGATGAGAGGGAATCTTTGCTATTGTTAACAAGTTAGGTGACAGCTTTACACTTTCTTAAGAGGAAGGCAGTTAGCCTAGCATGCTAGCTTCAACTTTGCAAGTGGACCACAAACGTAACAATATAATGGATACATTTTCATGTTATAAAGGAAAACATGTTAAATCACTAACAGTAAACAATGCTATGTGGGCTGGTTAAAAAAGAAAAAGAAAGAAAGACATGTTGTACGCTATACAAGACCTTCTTCAAATATCAGTGTTAAGCTGATTATTAGCCAGCAAGACAACATTAGTTAGAGCAGTTGTTAAGAGTAGTTAGAATGCGTGCACAAATTAGTGTTAGAACTGTATTTCACGCACATTTTGATCAATTTGTTCACGTTTTAGATCAGATCACTGATCAGAATCAGCGCCAGATGTTATTGTGTCATGTATTTACTGTATGCAGAATGGTGACGCTTTTGCTTAGTTTAGAAAAAACTGAACAGTGACCACATATCTTTTAACTGACCTGGACAAAATGATTCAAATCACTCAAGTCCACCTCTACGGCAAGCCACAGACTTTGACAGCAATCTAGCAGCAGCAGCTTGTCATATCAGTCAACTGCTGCCATGAGAAACTCCCACCAAGAGGCTTGTTCAAATGCCCAAAAGTTATTGTAGCTCTCTTTTTGAAAAATGGAAAAACGGTTGTGTTGTATTTCACATTTCTTTACAGAAAGAGCGAGAAGAATTCAACTTTCAGTTCAACTTCAATAAAACTCACATTACAAATGGATTTGATTTGCAGTTAATTGTATAATCCATCAGTCCCACTTGGGTATGTTCACCACAGAGTTTATACAACATGTATGTGTCCACATGTCATAATGGAATACTTTATGCTCTTGAAATTTAAACAAAAACCTCTTGGTGCATAACCGCAATGGATCCCCAGGACCCGCAGAAAATGAGAAACAAATGCTCCCAACAAAGTTCTGTCTCGTATGAAAGGCAGGCCCATGTAAAACACTCCACCGCAACAATGCAGCTTCCCTCTGAAGTCTTCATGACTTTGCCTTTATTGATCTCTGGATTGACTACAACTGTAAACGGAGCAACAGCACGGCTCCGCCAGGCCTCATAGCCCCCCCCCCCCCCCCCCTACAGCTTCCCCTCTTCTGGGCCTCTATGCTCTGAGCAGAGAGTGTCCTGAAGCCTTGTTGTGGGCTCTGCTGTCCTCCAGCTGGCCACGAATCGGTGTCTCGATCCATGTGGCTTGTCAGAAGTTTTGTTTTGTTGTTGCTGTGGTTGTTTATAGGAGGATGAGGTTAGGGAGTTTTCAATTAGAGAGACATATTTCCCTCTGTGTCCCATTCTGCCTTATTCTCTCAAACTCTGAATGAGCCCCTAAAGCTGAGGCTCACTTGATGTCCTGAAACTGAAAGAGAAGCTAACACATCTTCTCTCTGCTTGATATTCTTGTGAATATCCTAAAGGGAGAACAAGTATAAAGATAAATCGTTCCAATGGCAAACAAATGTAATCAAACCCTTTGACTGACTGGCCGCACTAGAGGAATAACCCCCCTATGATTCATTAAAGAGGCTCTCCTCTGGTCCTCTCAAAGAAAAGGAAAAAGGCCTGTGCTGCTGGTTGATTATAAATGGCCTTGACCTGCTTAAAGGAAAGGACAAGATACTCACAACTCCTGCACCACTTCATCATCTGCTTCACGCATCAATGAGCTGGGCTAGAATTGAGCGGAGACAAATACAATAGTCCTGCTGGAAACAGGAGTCATTTGAAGACACTTGGGATCAAATTTCCCTTTAGTAGACCCACAGTGGTGTATATGCAACTAAATTTATTGTCAGCTATTTTCTGGTTTTCTTCCATGTTTAAATTTGAGCAGTGGGTCAAATGACTGTGTGTAATGTTAAAGTTGTTCATAGTGAGGAAGCCACATCTAACACTGCAGTTCTTTTCAGTTCTTTCTTTCTATGCTGCATTTGAGCATTTTTCAGCTTATTGATTTGGTTTAACTGGCCCAGACTATTACTGTTTTGGTTTAGTCTCACTGCTCTCATCAACATCACATCTGGTCACAGTAGGCATCTGTTTTTTTTTTCGCAAAGAAGCTCTGACAAATTAACACTAAGCTTCTTGCACAACACCAAATAACAGACAGCTAGAGAGCAAATAGCTTTAAAATGTAGTGGAGTAGCTAAAGCCAGATATTTTTCTCAGGAGAACAAAAATAGTCAGTATTGGAGTTAAGTATGTCAAGTGGCCAGAAATATGGACTATGGCTGCTCCAGGTCTGCTGGATATATATATATAGTATATTTTATTGCTTCTGTTAATAATAACACTGTACTCACCAAGTTAAGATTTGGAAATGGATACATTGCTAAAAAGAAGTTAAAGGAGTAAGGAAAACAAACAAATTGATCAGATTTTTAACTCACCAGGCTAGCTAAACTTATTTGGAAGAGATGGTTGTGGTGTTCTGACACTTTACAGATAAACTTCCTGTTTTGACTTTGACCTGCTGTACTTGTCGTAACAGTTTTACTTTGCAATAGAGTTCTGCAGGGATGACATATTCTTGTAGGCCAAACCAGAAGTTAGCATCATCCTGGTTCCCTCAACAAAAAGCCAATGGGATTTTTTCATTGGTTTTTGGATTATTGCAGAAAATAAAGTCAGTGACAAAAAAAGTTTATTACACACAGAAATAAAAATGTAATGTTAGGTTATACAAACTTCAGCATCACCACCACCAAGCTTTCAACTTGTAATTTGATTTAGCGCACTTATCTCTTCTACAAAAACCTCTCCTCTTAGGAAGTTAATGAATGATAGTTTGTAAGAGTGTGAGTATAAGCACAACGAGGCAGACTGGTGAGAGGACCAGTTTTAGAGTAGGGTATTAACTGATGTATTTTATGTTGTAGAATAAAATCTAAAAATGTCTTGAGCTTGGGTTGAAAAAAAAAACCCATTCAAAAAAATCTATAGACATCAGGACAGGCACTTGAAGTGCCAAAATGTTAACTTATTCCTGGGTTTTAGGACTCAGTCACATTCAGTTTTAGCTCCAGATAAAGTAGTTTAATATGTAAGTAGATAATATGGCTAAATTGTTGCTTTACTTGTGGGTGAAAACAGTGTTATCAATTGATTACACTTTATTGCAAAGTTACAGTAAATTGGAATTGTCCTTTAACTTCAGTTCCAGAACAATGTGAGCAGTGAACAGAAATGAGGAGAGTGCAGCCTCTCTGATGATGATGATGATGAATCCTCGAGCTGCTCATGGAATGTGTTGAGTGTGAACTCTCCATAGGTAGTTTGACCTCTTGCCTTCCTGATGGGAGGAGACCTGAGCTCATTATTATTACCTTCATTATTTCAAATGCAGGACCAGATGCCAGAGCAGGAGGGGGCCCAGCGCGCCCAACAGGGATCTGAGGCACCTGATTGGTCAGGAGAAGAAGAACGGTTCGGAGGCCAAAGGGTAGATTCTTCCGGAGAAGAGACACCATCTGCTGACTGTCTCTCTCTGACTTTACATCATCTTGCTATGTTAAGGACTTTGAGGAGATGATGCTGCTCGCGTTGGATGAGCACATTCTGTTACAGCACTGCATGATTTAAAAAAATTATAATTCTCTCACTGCTGTATCAGTATCAGATATTAGATATAAGGTCCCTTACTTATATTTATATTTATATTAGATATAAGGTCCCTTCCAACAACATTTTCAAAAAAAAACCTGCATTATTTTTTAATTGTGAATGATAATAAAAAATGATAATGATTAAAAAAACACATACGAGTCAAACTTTTGCACTAGGTCACACGTTCCCTCAATTCCATGACACACACTGTAGTTTATTTGAGTCAGTCCAACATACACCGTCCTTCTGACACAAATACTCACTAGAGTACCAAATGTGTATTTATCCACGACTGAAAATAGTCCCCAACAAAAGCACAGTTTAGTAAGGTTTGCTAAAAACTACAGTGCCCAGCAGCTAGAAAATTACTCAGGCTTTTAATCAAAATAAATGTTACTGAGCAATTTTTGGGTTGTATATTTACACCTTCTCTTGGAACAAATGGTCTTTGGGCAGAAAATGAAGTGATAGGGTAGAGGAGTCAAAAACCACTTAGCAACTAAATTTTTAGTTTTGGTCTTTTCATGGGATTTGTTGACAATAAAAATATAGAATTATGCCAGCCTAGCAAAACTGTACAGTTTTTTCAAATGGCAGTTAAGTTTGCCAAGAATCACTGGCCTTAAGGAGATACAGAGGAAAAAGATGCATTTTCAGATTTAGCTGGCATAGTGTGGTCTCAACCAGCTGTGGAACTGACTCCTCACAAATGTCTCCACGTCCTGCAAAGCTCTGCACATAAATTAGGCGACAGAGCTGTGTTTGCTTTCTCTTCCATCACACCCCATTTGTGGTCCTGCACATACAGATAGAAATCTGCCTTAGCGTGCAGGAAGCTCATGAGCAGAGTGGAACCTGACCCAAGAGAGGTTTGTCAAATGAATGTCCATAGGTCAGGGGTCTGTGCAGATCTAATAGTGTATTTCCATTGTTAGAGCAGGTCCCGCAAGAAGAGAATAAATCTCATTCACACTTTCAATTATTTCACCCCTCTGTGTGTGTTTGTGTGCGTTTTTAAAGCCTCCTGTAAAGCCTGTGTCATCAATAATGTTTTTGTTGATTCCAGTTGGGGACTTTGACTTGCTTTCTTGCTCATATGAATGTTGATAGTCCTAATGGAAAGAATTCAGAAAGGAGGAAACTGTTCCTGAAACAAATTCCTCAGCGCTATTTCCTTTGACAGGAAATTGTGTCTTTGATCTAAGCCACCACACTCATCTGGTCATCGCATGCGAGGTGTCACTCTTTCCTATGATGTAAAGGAGGGGTGGGGGGGGGATTTGCTATCGCTGCTCTGACTCGCCCGTATGAATGTCACACACGTCAACACTCGAGCGCCTGAAAAATGAAAAATAAGATTGTCAATTTGAATAAATCTGTGTTTAAGAGGTGTACCTGATGAAGGCATATACAGAGCTTGAGAAAAGTAGGACAGAGTGACAGATTCAGTTGTCGTGCACTTGCATCACGCTTCCTCTGGCTGTGGGGAACTGTCATTAATGAACGCTATTGACCAAGCCCAGTCTGGCATGAAGATTCACACCTGCCAGACTACCTGGGAGTGTGTCCAGTGTCCTGCCTTGGT
>BRZM01003114.1:0-40600 GCA_033238685.1 Lates japonicus | reverse complement strand
GGCCTCAGCGTTTAAGTGGATAATGTGGTTATTACAGCATTCTTTTCATTTCTTCCCCTCCACCGCTCCGTCCTTTCTTTCCATTTCTCTCTCTCTCTATTTTTTCCTCTGGGTTTTTTTTTTCTGAAACTGTTGAGCTGGTAAGTTCAATGCAGAGGCACGTATGCACTCTGGAAAGGTAATCTAGAAGCCAGTTGAGCCATGACAAATAGGGACAGCTGGCCTAATTGAATCATTTGAGCTAAGACAGCTCAACTTGGTTATCCCCTCTGCAGCCCACACTGATATTAGTGCGGGAATCATTAGCCATGAAATCATGTCTGCTCTCTCTGACTGCATCCTTTATGACATGACAGCCAGCCCAGCCTGTCTCTTTCACTCTCACACCAAAAAACAGCCCTTCATCATAAACAGGCAGAGGTGGAGGCAACCAGGACTGAGTGGGATGTCTTTTTGTCTCTTTCCGGACACTTGCTCTTATGAAACTATTTCATACAGTGCTTTGTGGTTACATCAAAGCATTACTGTACTGCTAAATCACAAACATGTACAGTAGTTTTATCCTATTTTGCAACAGTGGAGTAACAATCCAGCTACGATTGCAGCCTCAGATTTATTTTTCTAAAAATATTTTTTTATTTCTGTGACTGCAGGCTCCAGAATGCTCTAAATATGTTTTATTTTAAAGGCATTTTCCTGTCCTATTTTGGTAAAAATCAGATATTTTCAATACCTTCCTGTCACACTTCATAGCCCTTAATGAGGCACAATTACATCCATTCCTGAGGACCATTTGTGAATATGTGAATAATGCAATCAGGTGGGAATGATGGGCTCCGGTGAAGGATCATGAGGCCTCTTGGTGGAGGAAGAAAGAGGGGTGCCACGTGTTCTGAGACGACCCCCCCCCCCCCCCTTTTTTTCTGTGGTTCCTCTCTGCAGGATGCCCCTTCGTGCCAGGCGGTGCCATGGGCATCAACAGAGCTGAGAGAGATGGAGCAGATAGATCGACTGCAGGTGATATTGGCATTGAAGAGGGCATTGAAGAATTTGTGCATTATTTCTTTTGATTAATAATTAATTGCACAAAGGCTCATGTTATATTTCTTTAACAATTCCAATATGCAAAGGAGTGGAAAAACACTCCTTCCTCACGATAGGTTCATTATTCTCTTGTCTAGCCTTTGTGTAGTGATCTAGGACATGAGGCAGGGCGACTATGAGCTCAATGGATGGTCCTTGTGCTCTGTGTAATAATGGACATCCATCCCAGAGTGAGGATGCCTGGCTTAATGGAGCTCAGACTGGGGATACTGTGCAATGTTCAGGCCCATTTCCTTTTGACTCACATTCCACTGGGGTGGCATGACCCCAATGAGACGCCTGCTTTCCCCAGGTGGCAGTGAGCGATGCTCCTCCACAGTGTCGGGGCAGAGGAGCGAGGAGACCCTTCTTTGCCCAATGGGCTGGGCTGGAAAAACAGACGCCCACACAGACTCGCACATCCCTTACACACGCATACACTCAGTTGCACCCTTCGCACCCTGAGGGGCCTCGGCCCACTTTCAAGAAAATTTTGACACGAGCAATTATTGAGGGTTAGGGAGTGACAGGTCTATTCCAGGTTTCAACAGGCGTACAGAGGAGAAGCGGGCTGACAGTCGTCTGAAATTACCAATCGGGTTGAGGCAGTGTGCCGGACTAAGTGAACTGCATGTCTATCTGCCTCTCTTTTTCTCCCTCAGGGCTTTTTAGATGAGCGCTCTGCCTTCTCCCTGGATGTTTACACATCATTAAGGTTCCCCTGTCTCATCTCTGCTCTGTCCTTTAAGGAGCAGGGCTCTAGTAGGTCTGAGGTGGAAGAGAAGACAGTTTCTGGTCAAGCATGAGAGAAAGAAAGCAGTCCTGCACAAGCGGCAGCAGAATCCTACAGACAGTGAGAAAACACTTCACTTCATGTCAAGAGGAACTGCTTGTGTGCTGTTAGGAAGTTTTTTTTACACGAACTTTGCTCAGACTTTCAAACAAAACCTCTTTCTCAGAAATATTTTTATGCAGTTTCATTGTACAAGCAAAACTTTTATTGTAACATCAGAATAGTTTTCTCTTTTGGATGAACTATTAATCATATCATTTGTAGCTTTTTCAAATTAGCATATTAGAGAAACTCTACAATTATTATTAAGAAAAGTAAAGCAATCACTGATTGTTTGTATGCACTTATCATCAACAGAGCTTTAAAAAGAAGTTTATAAATCTGACTTCCGAAAGAAAAAAAGCAGGAGCAGGAAAGTCTGGTGTGTGGCAGACACGTTAGACAACACTGGTAATGAAGCATTGGCAGAAAGTGATAATTATTTTAATTAATGATAATGGTTTTAATGATTCAACATTTTGGCTAATTGATTATGATTGATTGCACATTACTAAACAAGGAAAGTGAATCAGGGAGGTAATCAGGGAGATGACAGCACAGGTCAACACTACAGCGTGACGGAACATACACTACACATGCTAATCAGACCCAGAGAGACGGAGAGAGGGAGAGGCAGAGGGAGAGAGAGAGAGAGGGCAGATGGAGGGAGGGATGGAGAGATGGAGTAAAAAGACTGAATGAGTTCTCTGGGAAGAAAAGCAAAAAGAGAAAATAAATAGATTAGATGCTGCAGAATTGTAGGTGAATTTAAGACAGAAAAAACAGGAAAACAAATATGACACAGTTCATCTGGCTATTTGTGTATGGTAGAAAAAATCTTCAAATTTAAGATGACTTTCAGCAAATAGCATGCATTTTATTACGAAAACTGTTTTGTTTGTAGCAAATACAAGATTATATCTTAACAGAGCAGTCATACTGACTGAAGTTGCAGAGGATTTTGTGTCACTATTAAAAAATCAGCATGGACAAAATGTTTTTAACACAACTTCTTTTGAATTTCAAAACATTTTTCAGTAATTTAACTTAATATATAAGGTAAATTACCATTAACTATAAAAACAAGTGGGTTTAAAGGTCTCTATGAAGAGAAAAGACTAATTTGGTGTGTGATGTGGATCCATTTTACACTTTAATCTTCATTATATGATGATTTAAAGGCTACACTTTTAAAATAAAATGTCTTTCATTTCTGATGAGCTCTTCAGGATGGATGTTGGGACATAAAATCTTTGTTCGTAAAGTAACATTATATGTAAGAAGTATTTCTGGTATCTTAAAAGTCCATGTGGGCTTGGCAGAAAGAACATTACTAACAACCATATCTCTCATTTCCTTTGTTCATCTGGGTCTAATTGTGCATTTTCATAGATAAATTTTACAGCTTATTTGGCGAGGGTGAGAGTTGATATTTAACAAGGCCTTGGGTTGTATCCTATCAGTAACACTAGTGTCTCTTCACAGTCCCTTGAAGTGCGTTTGTGTAAGAGAGGAGGCAGGATACAAAAGCGCTTTCTGTCTCCTCATCATTACCATACAGCATCACCCTGTGACTCGGCCAGTGATTAACAGTGAAGGAGGGAATCAGTTCTTCCTCTCCTCTTCTCCATCTCCTCCTCGTGCTTTTCTCCAATGTACAGCCACTTGTCAGAAGGATCTTTGTTTCTTCCTAGAATCCCCACTCCACCTCCATCATCAGTTGCTATTGTCTAAGCCTGTAGCTGCACCCCAGCCCAGGAGCTCATGACATGTAAATCCATCCCCTTGATTTCGCTTTGGAGAGATAATGAGTGGAGTGGTGAAGTGCCCTGCCCTCTGCCACCCTCATAGGCCCCTCCTCCTCCGTCCCAGCCCACCTACATCTCTTGCTCTCTGGATGAGGCGCGCTCCTTGGAGTGGATGGACTGGGTTCGAGTTTAATTAATGAAATGTATGATAATGTGATTTCTTTAATAGAATGACATAGTCTAATGGTGTAGTGTGATTATGATTAATATAGTACTTTGGTGGGAGAGAACATCAGCCAAGGGCTAAATGAGGACCCTCTCGCTCCAGTTTCAGTCCTGGACACATTTCAGCTTTCTGCTTTGGGACGTCTGTGCAGTGCTTGTGTCTGTCTCTTAGCTTAGATAGTGACTGGAATTTACACATCTGTTTTATTTAGCCTCAACCCTCTTTAAAGAAATCATCAGAAATATATTTATTTGGATTCTTGTCAAGAGTTAGAAGAGAAGATCAATACCACTACTGTATGTGTGTCAAGTATATAATAAGAGGCTGCAGTCAGCAGCCAATTAGCTAAGCTTACCTTCTTGTCTGTGAAGAACTAATCCTCTTCACAGCACGTACTGCACAGACAAGATGATGAATAGATGGGGTCCAATTCTTTCTTCTTAAGTTCATCAACCATTTTTGCAGGCTATCATCCTCACCTGGCAGAAATCTGTCTGAAAAAAAGTAATGGTTACGTTGTGTATTCAGTCTCATTCCATAATTATGTTAACATTAACAGTTTGCACTGACCAGGCATCAAATCTGTAATGTGGATCTGGAGCACTTACCTCGGTCTGCATTGAGGGTGGAGGTTCAGGCTGCAGGGTCTGTGCAATTAATGACAACGTAGAAAATTAATGACACTGTTTTAACCACGTTTAAGTGATTCTAAACATTATGTTAACCTAAGCTAAATTAAACTGACACAAGAGCAAGAGCCACAAAACAAACATTGTCAGTTTAATATTGGTTAAATTTACTTTTTGGTTTGACTGAACAATCCCAAGGTCTATAGTTAACACGGGTTACTAGGAACTGATAGCACTGCAAACGCTACGATATCAGCTAACTAGTACGAACTAGTTAGCTGATATCTTAGCTAACTAGCACTAGTTTGTTCGCTAACTAGCACTAGCTAAGTTGCATCTGTAATTCACATTAACTAAGATATTCACTCGGATTCTAATTTTGGCTAGCGAAAAACAAAATGTATTTACCGGGGGGGGGAATGAACAGCCGACTCCTCAGAGTGTCTTTTAATGCGACCGAACGCCGGACAAGACGCTTTTAGGCAAGCAAAATTTAACTTTGACCTGAAAACGCACGATGACATCACAGCTCGGAGACGCGTCGCTCTGTCCTGATTCGTCTGTCATGACTAACAGGTGCGGCACGAGCTGTGGGGGAGGTCAGAACAATCACTAAGAAAAAACGAAATATTAAAATTGTGGACTGAGCTAAAAGGGGGATATGAAGCTCCATAGAGCCCAGGGAACTGTAGACTCTGGTAGTAAAACTATTGCTTTATACATACTACTGTAACCGAGCGTTATATTCATGTGCCTATACTTGTGAAACTATAAAATAATAACGCGAATTCTGTCTTCCAACTGAACAACTTTATTCCTCGCAGCGAACCGGCGGGAACTCAGCCCGCGCACAACACTACATAGCACTTCCGTCTAGGCCTCCTTCAAAATAAAAGCACATAATCTACATTCTACAACATTTATTGTGTCAGCATAAACAGGAAACACTGGTATTGGTTAATATATACCACACTGCTCATAAACAGGTACTCCCTAAAAATAGCTTGCACTAGTAATCATGTGATCCATTATTAATGGTGGCAGCTTTAAGGTTATATCATATTAATCTGCACAAAAAATAAAGTTCAGAAATACTGTGATTTTACAGTGGATTGTGTTTTTGGACTATTTCTTGATTGGACAAAGCCAGACTAGCTGTTTCCCCCTCTTTCCAGAATGCTAAGCTAAGCTAACTATAAGGGTGACTGTAGTATTTATCTTACAGACATGCACACATGAGAGTACCTATTTCCAAGAATGTTGAGCTATTTCTTTAAATTATAAACATATACTGTAGCTCCTCTACTTTGTTAATAAAATGTGTCAATATTTATTCTCTTAATGAAATTACAATGACTAAATCCACCTCTAAATTTGCTCTCTTTTCATTGTTGCTTGTGAGCTATGTTGACTCCATATAAAGATGCAGAAGATTAATGTCTTAAACTGATCACTCGTGGTTCTATATATCTTCCATTCCTAATGATCCCATGGGTCAAAGGTCTCTATTTTCTCTTTCAGATGTAGACTGGTGAAGTGGCAGTCAAGCATGAATCATATTATCCTTGAAGAGATTAATGTAGCTGACTGAGTGAAGAGGGTAATGATGTGGACAAAGGCCACTTATTTTCCCTTTATAATAAGAATAACCACTTTGAGTTCTGTAGCGTTTTCTTCATTTCCCAAATATTCTGCCTAATTTTACCATATGGCAAGAAAACTTTTCATTAGATCTTGTTCTTTGTCAAAGTATGATATGTCAAAATCCATAAAATTTCAGTTTTTGAGCTTGAGAAGTGACATTTTTGGCAGTAAATGGAAGGTGGCAAATCAAGGTAGATCCATCTCATTCAGATTCATTGAAGAAACAAAGCCTTCCATCATATCCACCTGTCTGAAGGTTGTTTGAAGGACAGACATGGAGCCATCGTCTGGAGAAACAGGAGGTTTGAGGAAAGAGCTTCTCCACAACCGTTTGTCACTCTGATATCTGGTAAATGTGATAATTAATACTGTAATTTAACTAAACCCACTCTGCGAGGTCTGTAATTAAAACTGATGTACCTACTTAGCACACCAAGCATCACAGGTGGGCCCAAATTAATCTGCAAATAGAGCTAAATTGCCTGTGCTTAGCGTTTTCGTCAACGTCACTCACTTTGGGGGGAAATATTTGTAATTAATTCTGATATAACAAAGTCATAAATTTGAGGTTAAATGCAGCCTTGACAACAGACGCGATGACAGCAAGAGACCTCATCTAGCCGTCCCAGATGGGATCCAAGACTCTGCTCTCTCCCAAGAACTTGGCTGAGACTTCCTCTGACAACTGTTTGCTGCTATAAAGACGAGAGGAGATATTCAAAGATAGACTCATCTCTTCTTGCACTCCCCCTCTCAGTCTTTTTCAATTTTCGAGCAAATCGAAATGAACTGGAGTGAAAGCCGACTTCCAGGCTACAGAACAGAAAATGAAATGATTAGTTCTGGATGGAAGCCAAATGAATGAATGCATTTTTGATTTTTGACTCTGCAATGAAATGAAGCTGCAGCCGCATGATTTACAAGCTTGTATAGTCTGAGTTTATGCTCTTCCTTAATATTTCTGTGTTAGACTACATCCAAAAATAAAAGTTTGTTTTAGATTTTCAGTGTGCTCTTTTAGTAATTCCAAGTTAAATGGCCTGTTGCTGCTGCTCTCAAATATCTGCTCTGTCTTTCAGGAAAAGTCAGTGATGTGGAACATTTAAATAATTCAAAAAAATAAAGTGTATTTAATTCCCATCAGACGTGATTGTTACAGCCTTGTATTCAACAACTGGAAGATCATTCATTCACCATTTGACCTGTGACATTGACCTTTCCTCACATGGAAAGGGATTCAAATCATCAACAACTATAAAGATGTTAATTAGCATATCGATAATATAAAAATAGAGGTGTATTGAAATTAAAGAGTCTAAAAATTAAAGGCGCCTACTATGAATGCACAATATTGTTCATTGTTCTCTCCTGGGTTTTTGTTTTGGCTGCAGAAGCTGGTGCGCCACTATTGTTGAGCAAAAATAGGAGATTAAAATTGAACGACAGTCAAATCAAAGAAATAATCACGTATTTATGAATATTTAATATGGTCATGGCAAATAAGGCAAGTAATTAGGAGTTTCCATAAATTAGTAAATTGTTATTTTATGTTAATGAGAGATCTTCAGCTTTTTTTCTCATGAATAATTTATGAATCAACAAAAAAGTTTTGCAGAGAAGGAATGAGGAAGTCTGACGGTCGCGCACATGTGCCGAGACAAACACACAGCTCTCCTTCAGTTCCCATTGTTTTGTTCAATTTGTCACTTGATATTTATTAGGCTGGAGATGGCAGGTTTTTATCAGCTGAATGTACAATGCAAGCCGGGTGTGGAGTTGTTTTGGAAGGAGAGGTGATACTGGCATCACAAGCAGACACCACAAATGCCTTTTCACGTCGACTTTATTTTTAAAAAAGCAGACTACAGTAGCTTTTATGTGAAAAGTAGAGAACAAAGAGGTCTCACAGGGGAGGAAAAGTGAGGAAAGTTTGAGATATAAGGAGAATAGGCTACTGAACGTTGGCAAAATGATAAGTAAATATGAGAATGAGCACACACTGAAGACCCTGGCACACTGGAGAGCTGGGAGGAGGAAGGGGGGTCTTACTAAAGGGGTTAATGCGAAGGCGGAGGAGAGGAGGAGGGTGGGGCAGGAAGGGCAGCGAGTCAGAAAACAAGAGCAAAACAAATCTGTGATCTGGAACTCGGAGAGCAGCCACTCAGGAGGGATTAATGAGAAGTAGGAGGCTGTGAAATTATGTGGCCTTTGAGTGGGGAGAATGGCCCTAGCAGAGCATGGCCCTGAAATGAGGTGAGACAAACTTCACCTGATCCACAATTAACGGCATCACGCGGATGGGTGACACAGGAGGGGGGAGGAAGGGGGGGGTCACGGCAGGGGGAGGGGACGGGAAGATAAAAGTCACAATTCACTTTGTGGCAAATTATCACCCCCCTCCAAAAAAATAAAAGGGGGCAGCCATCAGAAACTGAGAGTCAATGAGGAGAGGAGAGGATTTTACACACCTGTCTTTTTAAAAAGGCAGCGACAGGGATGAGAGGAGAGCTTGTTAGAAAGATTTATGCTTAATAAGGACAGACAGTAGCAGGGGATGGGGACAATTAACGGTATGGAAAAACATAAATAAAGAGTGAAAGAGTGAGAGACAGAGCAGGAAAATGGGGTTGAGTTGATTGCACAGGGGGTGAGGAGCAATAACAGGAGCACAAATGATTAAGTGGTGTTAGGGACTAGGAACACTTGTTTGCAAGGACAATCTTTGTGTGCTTTTGTTGTCTGCCGGCCGCCTTTATCTTTGTGTAATTCTCCGTCTGATGAAATGTGTTTAAAGAGATGAATTGGGATCGGAGGAGCCGTCCTGACATGATTATGAGGGATTCATCTGCAGCCATCTGCCACCGTTATGAAAGGGGGGGTGGGGGGTGGGGGAGGGCTAGCAGAGAGATAGAGAGAGAGAAAGAGAGAGATGGAGAGGGGAGGAAGGGAGGGAGGGAAGTGCAGACCTTCTGTTCAGCAACCCTGCCACAAACCCACCATTACACAGGCCTCTGGCCTACAGTTTAACATGAAGACTCACTTCGCCCTGGTATCTGAAGGTGAGCTCTGGGTCCAATTAAAGAAGGAGAAGTGGGTCATAAAACTTGCGCACTTATTGTTTTACATGATTCAGCAGCACATTAAAAGCATCGTCTTAACAGCAGCATGAGTGCTTTGATGTTATATGCAGAGACCTGATAGCTTTGCAACTCTGAAGCACATTCAGATCATTTTTTTCTTCTATTTCTTAAGAATATTTTTCCAGGTACCACTGGTATTATATTCCGACTTGGAAATGGCACCTACAGACTACATCATATTCACACACCAGTTGGAGGGATAGGGCACAGCAGATGGGTCCATTGCTCATCACAACGTCCACTTGTTCTAAAGGGGAAAGCGGGGGCCTCAGACAGCATGTCTTAAGTTGTGTAATAGGCTTTTAGTGTCACAAATGAAAGTCACACATGGATTTTTTTTTTTCTCAGATTGTTTGTTTTCTGTCCCCTTTTTTTGGGCTGGAAGATTTGTTCACGCTGTTTAACATTATTGTGGATAAAAATGGACTACACGTAAATTGCATAGCATAAAACCAACATGATCATGAAGAGGAAGAGGAGTTAGATAAACACATTAAGATTCATCACTTTCGCTGATATTAAACAGTATTGATGACTATTATCTCACTCTTTGATCTATGCAAGCAGTTGCCATGGCAATCTTCTCAGTTATAAAATCATAGTGTGTGTAATTTACCTCTATAATTTTGACTTGAATTTTACAGACAGCTGTCCTCTTTTTATGATCACTGTGTTCCACGTGTGAAAAAATCCCCCTCTTCTCCTGTATTTTAACAAAGCACCTCTTTGATTTTGCTCCACTATACGACTGAGCCATCACTTCATATTACAGGTCAACGTTACGGTGCTTAATTATGTGCCGGCTGCTTGGGGCTCCTAATAACCTGTCATTGAGGGGAATTTGAATGTCACACCATATTGTTGGGCCCTAATGGCAGCAGGCAGATCCACTGATGAGCCGTTTTGGGACAATTACAGCGGATATTCAAATCACAGGTCTGGGGTGTGTGTGGTGAACTGCGCCACCTGACAGTGGCTGACCAACTGTATACACGCCCGCGCACGTGCACGCACCGCACGCACACACTTGTTGTATCTTGACCCTGCAATCCAACTCTCTTGACACATAAAGAAGCCCTCCCCCCCCTTCGCTCTCTCTGCTGCTGCTGAAACAGTTTAACTGTAGCCTGATCGCTTTTATTATCCGCCTAATCCAGATATCAGCGATTTCATCAAGCCGGGAAGATATGCATATCATGAATTATTTTGACACTGGGACCTTTTAATTTTCGCCGGCAATATTTCATCCCACCAATCAGTGCCTGGAGTGGTTGTCGCCGGGCGGACGTGGCGGTGTCAGAGGACGAGGCTCTCCCCCCCCCCTCCTCCTCACGGCCGATCCAAATCATCCGGGGGACAATAATGAGCTATGGCCACAATTATGAGCCGCCTGTGTGTGCATGCATCTCATCATGGCCCCTATGCAAGCTGCTGCAGGAGGAAGACACACACAAGACATATACATCAGAGATTAAAGCTTATATAGAAAAATAAGATTACCTTTTTTTAGAATGAAAATCAACTTAAGTTTAGAGTTTTTCAGTTGCTGTAGTGATAATGAGGTATTTACATTTTACTGATATTATATTTCACTACTTTCCAGAGGCAAATAGAACTTTTTGTTCCACTGCATGTGCTGAAAAGTAACTAAGTACATTTAGTTAAGTGCTGGACCTAAACACAATTCCATGCACTTTATGTGAGGACCTTCTTTGATGCTGCTTTATACTGTACATTCACAGCACCACTTTTTGTTGTGGCCCATCAGATTTATAGCAGCTATAGTTAGTGAATATGTGAATGTAGATTTTACATATAAAACCTATGACTGAAAAACCCTTTTTCATAAAAATTGTTACATTGTTGTATAATGAACTACTAGCTACAGCTTTAAAATGTTGCCTGCATGTTAATGCATCAAAAAACATTTTGTGGTATAACATTTCATAATGAATAGTTTTATTTATAATAATCAAAGTACATTTAGATACTTCAAAGAAAAAATGAATACAGGACTTTCACTTGTAACTGAGTCCCTCTGCATTGTCCTGTCACTGCAGATTGCATAGCTACAAGACCTGATAAGCTTGTAATAAGATCAATAATATGATATGATCAACAATATTAAAATATGATCCATAGTGATAGATAGCACTACCAGCAATTGATAAAATTCACCTTGACCATACAACTACAACATTATGTGATGCTTACATGCATCAGTAATAATTATATAGTATAACATAATACTGACAGGAGCCATTCTGGATTATGAGTACCATATTTGAGTTTGACTTTAAGTTCATATTAATACAGAACCTGTACTTGCAATGTAAAATTGTGGTACTGAATACTTACCTCCTCTTTCTAATAGAAAAAAAATAGAACTAAAAACAACAACTTTGCCAGGTTGTGAAAGTCCCTTTTACTAGCTGGATATTTGACCACTTAACTTTGTTATTTAACTATTTATTAACATTACAACTGCAGACTTGATGGTTAGACCCCTATATTAATGATTTATTAAGATTTAGAACTGCAGACTTCATGGCCCATTAAAAAGTGAGACACCAATGAGCATTTATTGATGGTCAACCATCATTACTACATTACCAAACAGAAAGGGTTTTTAACAACCTGGCAACCCACAGTTTGTTCTTATTAATGGTTTATAACTGATCTATAAGGAAGCAGTGAGAGTTTTATTGAGCATCACAAATACCTAGTAACAATTTAAAACCTCAATAAGGATGCCTTATTATGAAGTGGTATCAATATTTCCACCGTGTAGTTGAATGAAAATGGGTCGCACTCTGCAACCACATCACTTTACTTTTTTCAGCAGACACTCAGAAAGGCTACACATGAACTCACACAGATGCATTATATTCCTGCAGCACAGGCTATCATGTCTGTGTGTGATATGTGAACTGTGTAACTTAATACTCTGTGTCTTTACCCAGCTCCCTGTGGAGTATTACGTGAGTAAATTGGATGCTCAAACAGTCAGTCCCTGACCTTCCCTCATCTTGGATGTTGACCCCGGTATAAAGAGAGACATTACATCTCGTTACACAACAACACGGCTCCGGCGCTTCGCTCCAGATAAAGAAAAATGTCTCAATTAAATCTTCACCGGGGCCCCCCTGCCGAAGAGTTATCGCTGCCCCGGTAGCACTGATCGCTACACTCACACATCCTCAAAAGTTATTTGACATAAATTGCCGGAGTCACATCATTTCCAGCCACACTCTGAGCGGGATTGACGGCTGATCCCATTGACTGGGAGCTGAACCTCCAATAAAATTCTTCAAGAGCCCATGGGGCTGTGAGACGCACCTATCTACCAACCTCATCAGCCCCCCCTGCACAGATTAACCATGCAAATACACACAGGTGGGAGGGTGATACTGACAACACATTTATGCACATGTATGCAACTGGGCTGATATGGCCCTGCATAGATGAGGACTGTGCACCAGAGAGTTTGATTGTGTTTTATCTGACAGGGGATGAAAGAAGGTATAATTGCAAGGTGGCTTATCCAGAGAACTCAAGGAGGAGTGAAAGTGAAATTATCTGTGGCTTTAATTTGAAAATGAGCAGAGGGAGCCACTTTCTGTTCTCTGGAGGATGTCCTCTTATGTGCAAAACTTCTGAGAGAAGTAATATCATTGCAGGGCAGCCTATGAACCCTTAAAGAAAATCATTTAAAGCTGGAAATTGCTTAACATTAGTGCTCAGGCGCTGTAGGGAAAGGTGCACACTATATTAACTACTAAAAACAACCTTATGGCCGCATTAGTCTGGAGATATTACAGTCTGAGGTGAACAAAGCATGTTAATGGGTGTGGTGTGTTAATGATGATTCTTGCTCAAACCAACCAGATGGAAATGCGGTTTCAGCAGGGCTGCAGATAGCATTAGGAATCTTAGGTCATCCAATTACAAACAAGTGTTTTCATGGGATGTTTTGAGATTATACTGTGGACCTCACACTCTCTCATTTGTTCTCTTTGTCAGGCTTACTGTCTCTCTCTAGTGGTGATGTGTGAGAAATATGAGCTCCCAGGCCTCCCAGGCCACAGACACCCATACACTGTGTATTTAGTCACAGTGAATGGTTGGAACTTATCCAGGCTGTCTGTGGCACTGCAAGGGGCACACAAGAATTGATATGTCTAAAATGCAGACAGGCTGTGTTTTGGGTAAAATCTATTGTTTTAGATTAAGTTAACATTACCTATTGTACAGGGCTTACAGCCTCTTGTTGCAAAAATACCACAGAGACTAAATGTGAGGTTTAAAACTTTTTAACATTTAAGGCAGCATGGATCAGAAGTCCTTAAAGTGCTCAGAAAATTTGGAAATTTCAACATCTACAATTCCTTGACCACTGAGAAAACAACCACTTACTGATGTAAAATCATGTGTTATGACCGAAAGCTCCAGAACAGCTACTAAATAGACAGGTGAGATGAGATAGCGTAAAAAAAAAAAAAAATCAAATCAGAATCTCTTTAAAAAGAGATTGGATTTGCCTGCTTGTTGTCAGATTTCAGGTACAAAAACACAAGAAAAATAATAAATAATACAGAAATAAACGATCACAAGCTTTGTTAATATTGGAAGATCTTCCTTTTGCATTTCTCTGCAGGGCCTTCATGTAAAAGTTAGGTTTTTCAGTGGATTATGCAGGAGAAATAAAAGCTTAATTAGAAAATGGTCTGAGCAAATTTAAAATTGTTTTGTCGAAAATAACATTAAACATCATCTCTGGTCACCGTCCATCAGCAGGGCAGTTAAGGCCTCCTCTCTCCAGCTTGGCACAGTGTCTCGTTGGAGGCTCAGCAGCAGCAGCAGCAGCAGCAGCAGTGGCTGCAGGGCCTCCAGCTGGGGCTGGCTGCTGCCTCTGCTTGCCTACCAGCACCACGGCTGGGGGAGGTGGTGGGCAGGCTACAGGATTGCCCTGGGGCACCTCACTTATGCACCAGTAAAGAAAACTGAATCCCCCCCCTTGCTAAGAATGGTTGCTGCCCTCAGCAATTTGATTTGACCAAGTGAGGTCTGGAGCACTGGTGTGACCACTGCACATGCCAGGAGGATAGGAATATCATGAGAGTATAATACTAGGAAATCATAGGTCAACGCTTTTCATATTCACTACACCCTGATACAAAAACAATGCTGAGAATAAAAAGCACCAGACAAAGTTTGATTTTAAGTTTATCATTGTTTGCATTAACAGTGTATGGGAATCTACAGTTTTAAGATCTGCATTACATTATATTACATTTGATGACAGATGAAGTCTGTACATGTTACATTTTTGAGGACTTAAGTTTGCGGTTCATTGTCAGCCTTACAGATGTGGTAAAACTAACAGTAAAGGGTAATTTACACTTTGATCAACACATAAGGACAATTCTAAGAAAACAAACTTTCAAGTATTCTTTCGTTGTAGTATGAGCAGAGACACCCAATGTTAACATGAAGTGACATGATGCAATTTAGAGATAAAATTCTGTGCAAAATGGACAGATAAAGAAAGAATTTTAATACTGATGATGAGCCTGACTTTTAACTAATACTTTTATTTAAAACAGTATTTTGAAGATTGTTACTGAACTATAGTCACTACATGTAATGCAAAAAATTATTGCTTTTCCAGAGAATAGCCACCATCTACTCAGGTTATTCAGGTCATTCAGTGCCATTCCATCAATTTGACCTCGACCAACTGTGACATCTCCACGCCATCAAAACAATAAAAGTCACCTGGTCAGCACTGTATGTGATTGTTAATGACACTCACACAAGTCAGAGAAGATAATAATTGAAACTGGTGTGAGTCACAGGATTGTAAGGGTTAAAGAATCAAGAATATGAGTCTTAGCATTAGCTGCTACAAACTCTTATGCTAATTTGTAACATAAAATGTGAATTAGTATTACAAAAAAAAAAAAACATTTGTCCTTCACGTGTAACGCCTGAGATCTTAGAGAATCAGGCACCATTTACAAAATGTACATAACCACACCCTTGTTACAGTACGCCGCTACTGCTCATGTGACAACATTAGCAAGTCCTCTTTATGTGCGTGTGTGTGAGAGTGCACCAACATGATCTTCGCTTTAAGGACACTGCTGGTTAAACTGAATACTGAACTGAATGGGCGGGTTCACAACACTGTAAAAAATGTCAGAGGGAGTCCAGGTGCACGAGCAGCCAGCTAACGCATTTGTCTTCACCATGTTGATCTAGGGGTTTCACTAAAACTACAGAGGACCGTATGTGAGATAGGACACTGAAAGCAGAGGTAGCCTAAAATCTGTGCAACTGACACAAGGAGCTGTCAGTCAATTCACCGCCACTGCAGAACTCTCGTTTGATTTTTGCTGCGTTTGAAGCATCATCATTGGAGGAGTCCTGATTTGTGGCAGAAACAACTAAACGGAGCAAGGGGTGGTGTATTAATCAGCCAGCTAGCTAATCAGTTCGTCTTTCAGTATATAACAAGCAGTCATATGCGTGAGAGCCAGTGGCTGAATGGGCCTGCAGCGTCTTGCTGGTGTCTAGTTTTACTATTTCTACTGAAGTGGCATCCCTCAGTGAGCTGAAAGCTGGGGGAGGCCGGCTGCTGCTAGGGAAGCACAAACATTACATCTGACATGCTCGGAGCTCTCCAATCATTTGAATGAATGATGAATAAATAATAATTACAGTGAAATGTCAAAAAAGGCACACACAATTATCACAAATCTAGGCATCAGGCAAGATTGGCACAAAAGACTCAGCATGCTAAAAAATCTGTAAAGGGAAGAAAAAAAATCTGCTTAATTAGGGATTTAAAGAATGAAAAATATGAAAAAAAAAAATATATATATAGTAAAAGGACCATGATTGGGAATCATTTCAGAGGGAAAGCAACCAAAATCATGCACAAAAAAATAGAACTCCCAGTTTTCAACGTACGCAAAATCAGCCGAACAACAATTAAATACACCTGCCACATGTCAACTCTGCCAACGCAGCGATGCACATTTCCAGAATGCTATTTGGTTTCGGCTGATTTAAAGTCCTCTGGCTATGTTTTGTGAGATACAAACGCAGCTACTATATAGTTGTGCACATACAGCCAGTAGTGAGGTTTTGTAGCTCAATATATACACGAGTTTAAGTTATTGCAGGTTCCACTTGGCAGTCCAGCACTTGTTGCACATGTGTGGCTGGGCTCTGTGCGCTTTGCAGGGAGACTAGACTAGAGTAGGGCTTCGTCCAGGGGGGTGGGGGGGCTAGGCTGAGAGATGCTAAGGCTGCAGCTGGATAGTACTTTTTTGGGGGGAACGGGGCAAGCAAGAGAGAGATGAACACAGGAAGTGGTCACCAGTAAAAGGAGCGGGTCAGGAAATTGGCGGCCGTGCTGAGCCAGCCCATGCCGTCTGTGATGGAGCCTACGCGTGTGACAGCCTTGTCCTGCTCCTGGGATGGACTCTCCTCCTCGGGCAGGTAGTCTGGGATGTCTGTGTTCTCCTCCACCAGCACTGCAGAGTCCTCCTGAAATGGCACCATGAGCTGCACAAAGACAAAGGGAATAAATTGTGAGCTTTTTTCTCTGTGAAGCGAGCAGTTTGTCCAAAACACCAATTAATAAGATTCCAGGATTAATGTCAAACACTGTTGCTGACCACAATGCCAAATTATCATCATCTGGAGTCAGAATACATGACTGAGCCAGGTCTGACCCCTGCTGGCCACAATATATATGACTACTACAAACCATTGCCTGTTACTTTCAATAACTGCAGCAACAATTATTAGAATTCTTCACAGATTATTGGAAAATGAACACTTTGGAATCTCAAATATTGTTGAAAGTTACCAGTTTCAAACACAGCTTCACTGTACAGTTTGGTAACACACTGCTTTAAAAAGGTACAGCCAGGACCAGCCATGTGTTTGGCAAAAAACAACTAGCCTACAGGCTGAGGCAGAGATGTGACTAGCTAATCATGTCAGTGTGAATAAGTCTCAGCCACAGGCAGGAGGGCTACACTCTCTGTACAGAGATACACGCGATATACAGCGAGCACACTGACCTATCAGTTGACTACTCCCAAGCAAAATTAATTAGTCTTTCTGTATGTATAGCAATTATAATCTTACCTCTGCTCCATCTTCTGTCTTCACCACCTGCTGAGCCTTCATTACTTTGGTGGAGTTGATTGCTGTGCCCAGTGCCTGTGAGGAAAACAAAATACTTAGGTTCATGAAAGTCACCATATCAGTCTTCAACTGAAACAAGAATAGAGTACTTTGGAGAAATTAAATGTTAACGCTAATTACTTCTGTTAATCAAAATTACAGCTGATACTCATTTCTTATCAGACGCTGGTAAAAACATTATGTATCCCTAACTTCCTAGGTGGTTTGCTGCATCCGAACAGACACGTACCTCGGCTTTAAGGTCAGAGCGGATCCTGACAACACATCTCTTGACAGCCATCTGGAAGGTGAAGCTGATGACCCCTCGGATCTTTAGCAAGGCCTCCTCACACAGGCTCCTTCGAGTCTGACAATGGGCAGGAACCAGGTGAAAGGTATGAATGTATGTGTGAAACAACAAGGCCAGCATGTCATAAGAAATTAAGAAATGACTGTGGGGCTTACAGATTATACAGTATAAGACTGAAAATGTGGATGCAGAATTAGCTACAGTTGAATTAGATTTAAATGAGGGCTTAAAAATAATATTGTAAAACAGTTCACATGACTTCAGTTTCCTGCTGCCAGAGTGATGTGTGTTTCTGCTGCAGTGATAGTGATGCAGCCCACCAGAGGCCGTCTGTCTGCTGTAATGTAATCTGGCTAGGTGCAAGCTTCCTGCAGAGTGGCATTCAGGTTCAATCTCAACGTCCTGCTGTTCAATGCCTGACATTTACAACCTGACCCCTCCGCCCCCCTATCCTGTGTCAGATAGACACCGCTAAGATGCACTTTGATTATGACAGCAGCAAACATGATGCCCCAGAAAGAGATTTTTTTTTCTTGGTGCATGCTTTGGCTTGTTTCCAGTGGGAACACTTACAGAGTCATCCAACCCATCAATGTGCAGCACCACCGTTTTGGCCCTCTTGTTATTGGAGCCCAGGAAGAACTGGGCTTTACGCCGGCAAGAGGCGGCGGCCGCCTCCGCCTGTTCAGCCTCTTCTTTACCGGCAGCCTGCAGGATCTCATAGATCTCAGAGGCCAGCAGTTTGGTCTCCCCGGGCGATGTACTCCTTTGGCGAGAGAAAAAATTATTAATTTGTGAAATGTGGTTTATGTACACACATGTTCAGTGCCACTCAGCTGAACTGATCTGCTGTGCTAAAATAGTGTACTTTTAGGTGCAATGCAGTTGAAGGTAGGTATGATTCATGTTCAAGAATAGGCAGTTGTAACTAGCCATATCACTGTGTCAAGATATTTCTGTTGAAAGGCAAGATAGCACAACCAATACTAAGGCAGTATGTCTGTATGCCTCTGTGGGAGAGAGGTGTGAATCGTGTTCAAAACTGAAATTAATTGATTAAGCTCCAATGGATGTGGTCCTTCTTGGTCTGCCACTGGAGACTTAGAACTTTGCAGGTGCCATGTGCAGACACAGTGATAGACACCCACATTCACATAATATACAACACATTTAGAAATACTGTCAATCTTTGCGTCATTCTGTCCCAAAATTCCTTAGTGTACCAAAAGACAATGCTGCCATCCACCATAACATTCAAACGCAAGCTAATTAAGCTTACACTACAGGTTTTTACTGCCCTTTTCACAAAAAAAATCCATATCAGAGCATAATATTTTAGTGGTGGCAGCTTTGAAGAAGCCACATGAGGTCAGTTGCAGTTGTAATGCCAGAACTCATATTTTGTGAGAGATCCCGGGATACCCCTGCAGGCTATACTGCTTTATATGTCACACAGCCATCACTCCTTCTATGGTAACCACAAGACATCAGCTGTCTGGTGTGGCTGCCTCTGGGGCTGCAGCCCTCGCCAGAAGCAACACATCCCCACTCCGCTTATGGAAGCCTGTCAGCCTCTCAGCAAGTCAGACACTCTCTCAATTGATTGATTTATTTATCTAGTCATCACTGCATGTATTAAAACAAGAAGCAACATCTTCTTGTGCTTCAGATCGTGTTGAAAGGAACAAAATGGTATCTACACCTGCTTTGTGTAACTATGCTATGATGCTCCCCGACAGCTACGCAGGTTCCCACTCTGTCCCGGCTATGATCGACCTCTACCCAAAGTCAGATTGACTGGACTGCAAGTAGGGAGAGCTGCTGCCGCCCCCAGGGCTCCTCCTTGATGCAAACCCATGACTAGCAGAAGTGATCATTACCTAGGGTTGAGTGAGAGCTGGCCAGCAGGAAGAGGTGGAGGGGAGGGCAAACCATACTAACTTCAGTCAGCCACTGAACATAGGTCTATTCCTATCAGGGTGCTAATGATGAATGGCAATCATTTAGCAAACTACACAGACCCCTTGGGTAAGACCAAGTGGTCGGAGCCCAACACCTCCTCAAACTAGACCTCTTCCAACACTTTGTAGAGAGATGAGACCATGTAGTTTATCATATGTCTTTAGAAAAATAGATAAAATAAAACTAAATAAACTAAATAAACAATGGATATTAGATTAAAACCAGACAATCTGTAATGCCATAATATATCATGTCTGACATATCAGTAAAATAACTTGCTAAATCCAGTAAAAATATGCAAGTGGACTCATCAAGAAATCATATGTGGGTGGCAGGATGCATTATAACTATGACATGCAGAAACAGCAATTTAGCTGGTTACCACCCTATTCTAATTCAACTTTAATCACATCTATCCTGACATGGCAGATGGAAGGACGTCGTCCTGCTCTGGAAAATTCTGTAGACTGGCAATAGTTGTCCGCCCAATACAAAAGAAATACTAGGTTAAGGTTTTGTACAGAAAGTGCACAGTGAGTATGTGTGTGTGTGTGTTTGATGTGGTGGTGACAGAAACTTGCTTCTGCATGACATTCTGCAAACTCAGCATCATGCCCAGCTCTCGCCTTCATCTTCTCCCTGTTGGTTTCGACATTCTGCCAGGTAGCGACGGCCTGTGAGGACACACAAGGGCAACTGTTATCTATCTGCATTAAAAGTTGACAGTCCGCTCGCTTATAACAGAGATAGCTTTTAAAAGGAGCATGCATGTAGTGTAAAATATTACATAACCAATATAAACACATGCGCTGGGACCTGTGTTTACACTTCACGGGTACGTCAAGGCTAAACTATTACATAAAGGCACTTAAATGTGTACTGTCACTACAAGTCAGTACTATTACACAAGGGGTGGTGGAGGAAGGGAGAGGTTGCTATATGAAGGCCTGGTTGTGTTTACATAATACAGACAGCAGATGTCACCATTGGGCAGTGTTTTTAAATATGCAGTTGTTTTAATGCCACCATGTGTCTGCTTGTGACTGTGGGACTGGGACTCAGCTCTGACAACAGTGGATAGCAGGAGTACAAATTAAGGACATGAGTGGAAACAGATTTAAAGAATCAGTAAGAACTGACTATTCAACCAAATAATACACAATGATCTTACAAGCGATATTCAACAAGAATGTTAACATAGCTCATTTCCGTATTCCAACTTTGTATTTTTTCCTTATAACAATAACTATCTGTAATACAAGGATATTTATGTCAACACACCAACATGACAATGCCTACTAGTAGTAGAGAGGGACAACCCATGGGTTGGGGTGGTCCAAAAAGAATGAGACCTGCAGAGCCTTGATTCTTCTTACTATGGCTTCGTCCAGGGGTCCGCAGCAAAGTCCCCGAGGCTTGTCGCTTCTGTCAACGCATCCACCTCAAGACTCATGGTGCCGCTTGTTTAACGCCTGCACATCAAACCAACCTCTTTCACTCTACTGAAAAGAGAAAGCAGACTATCTAGGAATTTTTACAGATAAAGACTAATGTGTAATTTTTTTCAATTAACTGCCTTGGCTGCAAAATGTCAGAAAACTGGTAAATATGTCCCGGACGGAGGTCTTCAATTGCTTATTTTTTCTGACCACTACAGAAACCCTCAAAATATTGAATTTTGTAATGATGTACAATAGAGACAAACATCAAATCTTCAGCATTTGAGAAGCTGGAGCCAGTAAAAGTTTGGCATTTTTCTTCTTTAACATCACGTGAACACAATTAACTGTTTATTTAATATTATCTGTATGGCTGAAAATCTCAAAAAGCAGTTTTGAAGTTTATTTTCATAACTTGGTACAATACGCTCACACCTTTGCAACATAAAGAGCTTGTGACATGCGCTAACTAATAAACTTTAACCACCATCCCATTGCCTTAAATAATCTGTTAGAGTTTCTGTGGATTCATATCAGCACAACCTCTGAAATGTGGTGCTACACAAACGATATGCGTCGTGTCAAGTTATTACTGATTTCACCGGTATGCACCGATAAGCACTGTAGCTATCATGTAAGAACAACAGCTTAGCGTGCCTAGTAGGCGTTATAAAATACTGCGGTTTAATACCAGGGTTTACTACCAGCGTTTTTCGTGAACCAAAACACAAACACTCGTTTCTGACAAAGACACTTTCTACGACCCCCAACCTAACTCTCAAATCACGCCCTGTGGTACAGAGGCGATTCTGCAGCTAAGCTTGTGGTTAGTTAACGTTACTTGACAAACATAGCATACCTTTTGTCAGTCTTTGCAAAACTACAGACACTGGCTGACTTCCAGTTACAAGAGATGCAAACGACGTAAGAACAAACAGCCAGGTAATGACAAACGACAAAACACCTACTTCAAAGCTAGCCTGCGCCTCTTTCTTTTTTACTATGCTTCTTCAGCTAGCAGCTGGGCACGGTGTTTGGGTTTTGTGGCACATCAATGGGTACAGCTGTTTGCGAACGACATCCTAGTTTTCCATAAGGACCCTACTCAGTTTAATACGGACGCAGCTCCGTCAGAAATCTGGGAGAATATAACGAACATCCAAGGTTCCTGATGTAGTAAATGGTGTGAGATATAATTTGATTGACTAATGCAAAACCCAATCATCTGATAGCTTTCTCGCTCAAAGGTCAAATCTAATTGGCGAATCGGTTCGTCAATCAATATAAATGACCAATAGTGATGCTGAATAGTGACAACCTATCTATTGTAGTCCGGATAATCCAATTGGCTCAAAATGTATTACACGAGTCTGCTCTACATTACTCGCCTCCAGCAGTTGATATAATGACCCTGGAAAAATTTGAAACTTGTCATGTTGTCAGGCCCGGTGTTAGTTTCAAAGCCGCCACGCCGCACACACACACACACACAACTGATCTTCGAATATGTTTATCACGTTAATACATACAGTTGATCGTCACACATTACGGGTAACGAGAATTGTCCGTGTCTTCGTAACATCTTTTAATAAACTTGTCAACAGTTGTCTGCTGCTCCAACTTACTTAGCCTGGCTATCGCTGTTAGCATCAGTTAGCGTGCACTGCCTGCTAGAGTTAGAGTCACTTAATTTATGTTAACCTGCCGTTTGCGTGAAATACGCTAATATCTGTGACCGACTCGGTTTTCTTTTGTCTCATATAAGTTCTGGAACTCTTCCATACACAAACAGCTTTAAGACTAGCTTTGAAAACAACTGCTCTCGTAATTATGTTGTGTAATAACAGATAAATAAATAGAGTTCTTTCAGGTGCTGTATTAAAACCAAGTTAAGCCTAAATCACAAGACAACGCCAGCTGTTAACGATAAATAAATCTTGAGCTACATCTCTCTGCTGTGCTACTGCTGTTATTACATTTTAGTGTACCGAGCAACTGACTCATGTCTGTATTTTACTGTGTGTTTTCCCACAGGGACACATTTGCACTCATAAATAATCCAAAGATCATAACTTTAACCTACCTAAGGTTACTTTGACAATTGTATTACACCAAAATGGATCAGAGAAATTCTAATTCTTCATCCATCAAGCAGTGGCAGTGTATGATACTCAACAAATATCTTCAGTTAATATTAGCCAGCACCACTAAAGGCTGATATAGAGGTATGTCCATATTGTACTGGAGCATCTTTACACAGGTATATCACAGAGCATAAAGCTTCTCAAGTAGTCACTGTTGGTTTTGGGTTTTATGTTTCTAGGTGATTCAAATCCCAACTCTCACTCTTGCTCTGGTGTTCCCCAGATGTCTGTTTGGTGATGATGTCCTTGGTGTTCAGGCATGTGTCCATCTGCCATTGTGAAACACAGTGACTCACAGAAATGAGTAAAGACTATGCACGATTGAAATGTACCTGGTATGTGAGAGAGTTGGTGTTGAGTCCCACACACTGCAAAATTAGATTTTGTGCTTTCACACAGACCACAAAAACTATGTATTGTCCCTTTGTCTGTCTTGCATCTAAAAGCCCATTGATAAGGTTTCTCAGTATTCGCTTGTATTTAAAATAATAACTGTGAATGATGTTTTTTTTTTTCATTTTATTTAACAATGAGTTATGTATTTTGTTTTGCAGGCTTTGATCAGCTAAGTTCTACGTGGTCCTAGAAGTATTGTGGAGGAGAATAGCTACTAGTTCTCTCTTAAACCCCGCCCCAGGTCTATTTTCAGGTAAGTGGAAAGTTAACAGTATGATCATTTAGTGTTGTGTCATTTAGTCTTTGAAAATGTCATGTGTATATCTTTGTGTTCTGAGATGACAGCATGTTGTTGCCCATTTCAGGTTCTTTAAATCTGCCGCTTACAACACAACCCTGTCCTCTCGCCTTTCTGCCTGTCTCTCCTGGACTGCTGGAGTCACTGCTATGTGACGCAACCAAGGCCTCTTCAACTTTTTGTTTACCTTTCGCTTTGTCTGACTGATTTCACTTAAGAACCATAAACAGAGTGGGTGTCATTAGAACAGAGATGTTCTGATAAACAAGTTTTTAAATGATATTTCAATTCACTGGCACGTAATATTAAAACTTTGCTTGTCTTTCTTTCCTGTCTCTGTCAACACTTTCTCTCTCTCTTCTTTCTTCTTGTCTCCAGCCACCCTCCCTAGCCATGTGAGGAATGCAGTATGTCTGCTTTTAGGTCAGTTTTTTCAGCAACTTCAACAACCTTTGAGCTGATTGCACCATTGAGCTTTACCTGAACCTTTTTATTAACAGTAGCTCCTTCCCTCCTCCTCCTCCCCTCTGAGCTTCCCCATTTTTACCTGATTACTCTTTATCATTAAAGTCTATTAAACAAGTAGTTGTGGATAAGTGTTGTAAAAGGTGTGTGTTCTGTCATATGCCTTTTGTCAAAAATGTTAAAAATATTGTCTCTTTTCTCTGATGCCAGCTTTATCCACGCTGAGGACGCTTGGTAAGTCCTGATTGGCTTAGAGGCAGAATCCGTCAGGTGTCTTCTGGCTGATGTCGGCTGGATTGACAGGACGAGGAGGGAGGATGATGTAGACTTTAGCAGACCCAGGTGAGAGGAGATAAAATAGCATCATGGCTTATGTTAATGAAATGTTCATTTCAAGGTGTTTGGATCACCCTGTAATCTAAACTGTCTTATTGAAACAGGTCAGGGTGCCGAGAGGGACTCGTGGTTTCCGAGCCCACCAGCCCAGAGAAGACCCTTAACCCGCTGGAGGCCACTGCCCAGCCTGGCACCAGGGGGCCCAGACCCCAGGGTCCAAATAGCCATGATGAGGCTATCTAAAGATCAGCTACTGGAGACAGAACTTGCTAAACTCAGAGCTCAGATATACAAATCGTACTGGCTCAGAACAGAACACAAAGTTGCATACTTCACTCTCCTGTTGCATGAGTATGTTGAGGATCTGCTTTCCTTTGTGCTGTAATACAAATTTTCCCCAGATGGCAGCAGTCTCACAGTTACACAGCTTCAGTATGCCTCTTTCCTTTGTTTCACTTTAGCGGCTACCACAGGAGCACCCTCCTCCTCCCTCCACCCTGTGGCACCCTGTGCTCCCTCCCCACCACCACCTCCTCCCCCACCACCACCACCACCAAGTCTCCAGCGGACATTTTCAGCCATTGATTTGATAAAAGAGCGCAGGGGGAAGAGGACAGACGGCCAGACTGTTTTGGATCCAAAGCCGGCGGAAATCCCCAGCATGCTGGATGTCCTGAAGGACATGAACAAAGTCTAGCTGAGATCAGTCAAAAGGTGGGCCGTGACTTTAGAAGTGGATTGAGACATATTCATTTATTGAAATACATGCAAAGTGTACTTACTACTCATATATCTGCCTGAGCAGCTGCTATAAATGGAAAGACGTGCTTGTATACAAGACACAAATAATCACATTCTAACAAATTTTAAACTTGTAATAATCCTTGTTGGTGTGTATGATTTGTAGTCGCCCAGTGAAGTTCGACACCAAGAAGTCCAGCGAGCTCTGCAGATGCTGTAGCTCATCGCAGAGGCCCTGAACGAAGTTTGCCCACCGCTACTCGACATGACAGCGACAAGAGACAAGGGAGGACAAGGAGGACTTAACTACCCATTCCAGACATGAAACTCTAACAGAAACCCTTTGGTGAGAGATGTTTTATTGTATTTAACTTCAGGTTCTTTCTTCATCATCATTAATTAAGTGAAGGGGATGTGACTGATGACTCTTGTCCGTCTGGTGTAATGTACTTTATTTTTGTCTTCTGTCTTTTTCACAAATTGCAGCACATGTTGAAACCCACCGAAAAGGAAGTTGCTCTGAACAGGTGATTCTGAACTGGACATTTGGAAGTGCCTTATCAACCTTTATAATATCTGCTGTTTCTGAGGAAGGTGAAGGGATTCTGCCTGAACCAGACAACAGGCTCCAAGTATCAGTCATCTCCTGGTGTTGCATCCGGCGATCATCCTGGACCATCCGCTTTTGCACTTTTATAACTTATAATATTAGCTTCTGTTTTACAAATGATTTTTTTTTTGGTGTGTTAACTGAATGTCTTTACTTTTCTATGAACATCCATCAGTCCTGGAGGAAAGTGCTGGGGAGGCAAATCTAGGTTAAAGCAACACTACAGAATCTTTTTAATATTATTAGATTTACTGTTCAGTTTGATTAGGTTTTTGTTTAACGTAAGGCAATATAGTAGTTGGTCAGTTTGGCTAAAATGCTTCTAGTGTCTGTAAAGCTGAAGAGTTCTTCTACCACAGAAGAAAGGGAGCACTTTCTTACCTGTGGTATATTGTGATGTATTGTCTATATACACTGCGTATGCTGACCTGTAGACTAATTCTATGATGGGGATTTATTCATTTATGTTGTGGTTAAGTAGATACTTATTTTAACAAATACAGTTAATGGTGTTCTAGATTAATCTGTTATTTTTCTTATGTGTTGAGCCTGTGTCCCAGTTGCCAGTGCGTTGCCACAGCTTATATGTCTTTTGCTGGTTCAAATATGCATGGCTGACAATTTCCTTCAGGGGTCTATATAGTCTAGTTAGCTATCTAGCTAGCTAGTTGACATCATATAATCCTTACCTATAGTCGTGCTTTAAGAGCCAAAGACATTTCAGTGTGTGCTCAAGTATTCTGCCTTTACGCCAAATTTTACCTTTCATGTCCTTTTTATTTCCCTTGTTTCCCCATGATGCGAAACGGGTGAGGAAAAATATACTACAAACTGTTAAGGAAAGTTCAGTATTTCTAGGTTAGGTGATGGCACAGGATACATGTGTTTTGTTTTATCAGTACCTCTTTTGATAAGCGGCCAACTCTACTGCAAAACACTTCAACCTTTCCTAGAACTTAATTCCAACATCAAATAATTAAAGAAATACTGTGTATCATTGTAGTTCACTGTTTGTTTGTTTTTTTGGTTTATTTAAATAAAAGTCATGGGTCCTATGTACCCAATTGCTATTAGTATCCTATTAATCACGCCAGTACTCACACATTTTCAAGTCTCAGTTTGGAAATGTGACATACATACTGAGGTTTTCAAGCGGTTTCGCGACTGACTGCACATTGTCACCAGTTCAGACCACTATTTATGTCAGTGTAGTTAAGGCCCTTCAAGTCAACTACTACTTGTTATAAGGAAAGGAACTGATGTATCAGCAACTGAGGATTTAAATGTATTATTCCTAAATTTTATAGTAGAGTTGTCTTCTTTGAAATTGTCAACTTCAATAAAAGTTTATAGTCCGTCCTTGGACTTGCTTGTTTTCATGTCTGTGTATGGTTTAAGTGGAACCTTCTTATAAAAGTCACCTGTCTTTATAGTTGCATCACTAATGAATAGTCAAAGGTAAAGGATAAACTGCCTCTACAGTGCAACTTATCAAGTGTGAAGTTAATTACAAAGAGACATTAGGTTACAATTTATCGCTTAGCACACTAGAGTACATACTTTAAATGTGTGAAAGTCAAACATTTGTCAACAGGTTTTGGTTATTCAAATTAAACTGCAACAGGCATAACAAAAAGGTCACACACAGCAAAGCTTTTACAAAATCTGGCTCGGTTAATTGAAGTCTTCCCTAAAAATGGCTGTCGCGAATAAATTGTAAACAGTTTTATCAACAGTCTTACAGCACTTACAGCAAAATACAACCAGCTAAAGTAAGAAAAAATCTGTTATCTTCAAAATGTTTAAACACAAACACAAATTTGTGCCACTATACAGAATCAAAGTAGGATAAAACCAAACACAAAGAAATGGAATGTCTAAACACTGGACCATTTTGTTTCCGTGACAAAAAAGGACAGCTGAGTTGTTCTCGCTAAATAAAAGGCAAGGGATTGGACAGTATTCAAAGAAGTACACCATGCACTTGATGGGAATAGAGTTGGTTTGGTCACTTAGCAGAAGCTTGTGCATAGTTATAAGGCATCAATCGAAAGCAGTCCTTTAGGTTGCATGTGGCTGTGAGAGACATTCTGCAGAGAGGAAGTTCTTCAGTAGATCCCAGCCAGGAAAAACGAAATAAAACAACCAACCTTGCATCAGCCTCCGCGTCACCTCCTCTCCCTCTTAATAAGAGACTGGCAAAACCCCTGACAGCGGAGTTGCGCGGAGTGGAGCCCAGGTGAGATACATGCAGGAGTTAACTGATCTCCAGTCTGGGGGCTGGGGCGGTGAGCTACCCCAAGTCTGCCAACCAGCACTGGAAGATTCGGAAACGCCATCAGAAAAGGGCTAATTTCTACTCATTGCAGGATGTCATGGAGATGTTGGCGGAGACGAAGCTGCACATCCAACATCATTATTATTCGGGAGTGCAAGAACACATTTAGCACAGGTGGAGTTACTTTATGGCATCTGGTGTGTTTTAATAAGATTCTTCATATTTCAAGCAGTGGGATGACAGTTCAACGAGTGGTTCTTCGCGCCTGTGCTTCAAAGGCAAACCGTGGAGCCCGACATGATTCACTTCAGTTCAAGGAAAGAAACAACAAACAAGGAGATGCGTAACAGTCTCAGAGAGGCAGCAAAAGGACTGGGCTTACGCATTTTTTTTTGTTTTGTTTTTGCATGAGGAAGAATCTTCAATACAAATGCACACGCATTACTCTAAAGTCTTAGGAGGGTCTAAGTGTCTGAATATCCGTTTTCCTGTAGTCAGTCTAGTTCATAGATCATTCTTCTTCAAATCTTTGTTTTCAAATGGCACTTCAAAATACCAGAAAATGTCTTCTTCAGTTCTTATACTGCTTTCCCTTAAGGTTCACCAACAAAAAGTGGTGTGTTCAGTCAGCAATGCCAAAACTACAGTGGACAAATAAATAAAACAGCAAATTAATAGAAAATACAGCAGTAGCCAATGAGGTATCTATGTATTGCGCTTATGCCAAAAGAGGAATTAAAATTAAATAAATTAAAATAAAATCAGTGGTTTATCAAGATGGGAGGCAAAAGCAACAAAAACATAAACAAGGTGTTAGGATCAGGTGGGACAGCTGGCAGGGCTGTGGCCGTTGGATGTCGCACCGCCCCAGTGTGGTGTGAGGCCTTGCGGCCAGGGGGTCAGGGGTCAGGAGGTTGAGGTGAAAGGGCACACGAGGAGTGTCAGGATTCTTGCTCTCGAGGTATTTCTTGGAGCTGGTTCCTCCCGCGGCTGTCCTGCCATCCGCTTGGGCGGCGGCGTCTTTCTGTGTCTGCTACCGGGTCATAAGTTGTGGCTCCGCCTCCTCGGAGATGGAGGTTTGTTCCTGCCAGACCGCCCCAGTTGGCCTTGTTCAGCCCCATGTGGCCCAGCATGGTCTACAGATGGACGTGTGTCAGGAGAACGGCCCACTCGGCGAACAGCGGCTCTGCCACGTACGGGCCATGAAGCCCGAGGTGGGAGAAGACGAGTAGATGCAGATCAAGGCTAAATATTAAATACAACATCTGGAGTGAAGTGAAAAACAATTCAAATATACAACTCAGCTACTGACCTATTTGAATGTTGCCAACTGTGTTTGTCTCTGTCACAAAGGGCTGACTTCAAGTTTAGTTTTCTCAATGTCTCCTAAAGGAGTAATGAAATAAAATACATGTTACACCACACGTGATTCTATTATTGTGGAGAATAAACACAGAAATGAAGATAACCTTGTTAAAGAACCTCCGTCACTTTCTCACTCCACTGCTTGCTCAGCTCCCAGGGTCTGGTAGGGGTTACAGATGTCCGTGACATTTCAGGAGCCATCTACAGGGTGAAATAAAATATAAACAAAATAAGAGCTTGTAAGACGATAAGTCATGACTGTATAGCAGAGGAGCTACTAACTTTGCAGATGAAGTGTCGGTGGCTGGTACTGCCTGCCATTAGAGCCTCCTCCTGGTCCAGGTGCATGCTAACTCCACAAATACTCATTCTGTCTGCTGATGTCCGTATGGTGGATTAAGGAAGCTTCCAACTCTCTCCATGTTCAGGCTGAGGAGCTTGAAAAGTACATTTATTTAACAAAATAATCTGTTTTTAGCACAGATTGTGGCATCTGTTGGCATTGTCTTATACAACTAAGTAGAAAAGTCTACTTTACTTCAACGCGAGTTTTTAAAAGTACTTAGCAACAATTCAGTCAGACTGACCTGTCCCTCAGCAGGCAGATGGGAGAACAGCCCAGTCTCTTCTGAGCAGGCCCACGCTTACTTCCAGTGGTGGTTTTTCCAGAACTGAGGTATTCTGCAGAGTTTAACAGAGAGATATTGGCCAAATACATTTTCAGTACATTCATAAGCTCTGCAGGCTAAACACTGACTGTTGCGAGGTCTTACCCCTAGAGTGTAGCTAGATAGCGGTCAGTCTCGACAAGGAGGAAAGGCTGGTTGACCCAGGGTGGCCCAGGTCAAGTGAGTGGCATGCCAGCCAGTCCCAGGATGTCAGGAGGTCAGAGACTTTGCAAGCTGCATCTGAAACAAGTGGCACAAAGATCACAATGATCATTAAAATGCAAACACCTTTACAGCGCACTTAAAAGTAGTTTTGCAAATTATAGAGAAACCATATCTCACCATGGGTTCCTTGCAGGTAGCAGTACATGGCCCGTGTGATGATCTGCAGCGTGACAGCTGTGGTAGGGGGTTGTCGCTGTGGTAGTCCTCCTGACCATGACCAGGAACCCAGAGTTTGACCATGTCCAGCTGGAAAAGCTCCACCCAGACCATATTGGTTCAGCAGGAAGGTCAGAGTGACAGGCTGTTTCCTGAACACGAGACAGATGTATTCTGAGCCGTCGCTTTTGTTCTACCCATTAATAAAAGGAAAACTGCACATTGTTATACTGTAAAATAACATCAATCTGTTATGCTTGTAATGCTCCAGGAATTATTTTCGCGTCTTTTCATTAGTTTTATTGGTGAATCCACTTTTTCACTCTACCTTTGTCTAATTTTAATAACTGCTTGTTTGTGATTTTTCATCTTTTTTTCTAAAGCACGCAGCACTGTGTCCCTTTCTCGTTTGAGTTCACAGTAAAACAAGTCAAGACAAGTACGTGGTAGAACATAACTTGTGGTTGAGGCACATTCTGTTTGTTGAGGTTGCCGTCAACAGAAAAATTTAACGTCTATTTTAGGGAGATATTTTCATTGACAGCAGCCCCCTGGGCTGAAAGCTATTGCTTTCTGTGGCCTGTCGCCAAAACTTTCCATGATTGTATTGTTGACTTGTGTGTCAAAACTCCACCGCAGCTGCCTTGAAAGATATAACAAGTCTTGTGTCATTTCAACAAGACCCAAACCGTATTGAATATAAGGTGTTTTTGTCTTTGCTAAAGTAGAAAATCTAGTGATTCAACAACAGTGTTTTTCACAGCAAGTCCTCTATGTTACACAACCAACAGATGGCACCATGTAACACTATGAATTAAAGCTGAGTTGATGGTGGATCTCAAGTCAGCCCTGGCACATTTTTGTTATTATGACTTTTAAAATAACCCTGAACAGTATTTCAGATCATATTTACCTACCATTTGTCAACCCATCAAGAGAGGAAATGCTCAAAATTCCAAGTTCCGACTTTTCCAGCATGCACTGTGAGGAAGAGAGATAATACACCAGTTGGTGTGGTCCCAACAAACCAAATCATGTGGATTTCTAAGTCTCGTTATGGCATCATTCTATAAAAGGTGGGTGTCACCTGTCTGTCCAGTGTAGTCTTCATCGAGGATGTGGAGGGGGATCTGTTGGGGACTCCCCGCAGCAGGCGGATGAGTGCAGGCACCTGTGCTGAGCACCAGGACCCCTCCTTTCAGGAGCAGAGCTGGCCGATGTGGGACCCACAGCTCAGCCGTGCTGCACACACAGACAGACACACACATACATAAATATTTTTAAGAAGATGTAATATGTGAGAAAGGCAATACCTTTGGGACATGTTGATTTAAAAGCTCATTAGGCTCAGAGAATCATTTAATGCATAAACCGTGGGATCTGGACACCGGCGCGAGCATACAAACAGTCGCTGCTGACACAGCCGCCCACTCATGTTTTCGTCTGGGATCACATTACAGACATGCTTGTCATGGTCTCTCCTCTTCACACACACACACACACACAAACTCTCAAGACTTGCAATAAAGGCACTGTGTCTGAATAAACCGTGGCTTGCAATCCGGAAACACGTCACATGAGGTTGGATTACTTTAAGTTAAATGTCACAACATTAATCATACATGCACACACACACCACTACTTACATTGTTTGATGTTTTATAAAAGGACTTGTGGTTATTTTATCATACACCTATTCCCAAAGCTTTGATAAAAGCTCTCACAAGGTTTAAGTATAATTAAGACACACCTTGGGTCTTAATCATCATGTGAAAACTTGATAAAAGCAGTGCACAAACATCTGTCAATTCCTGTCGAGAGGAACAAATATGTGAGCTACAGTTTGATAACAGTGGAAAGTCAAGGTAATTGGCTGTGATCTTCATACTCACCACTGTGAAGAGTTCGGAATGATGCACAGGTATGGTGAGAGCTCTTTTTCTGCCCGGGTTCAACCAACCTGACTTCTCACTCTCACATCTCCTAGAAGAAATCAGCACTATTTCCTCAAGATTCATGCTGTTTGTAAAGAAAAGTGTCTGAATGCAAGGCCAAGTAGTATTCACAACTGTTTTTGCATCATATACCGGAGTGCCACATGATGTGGCTTTACCACAGGACAATGAACAGAGCATCAAATTAATACAGCTGAAACCTAACCCTTTTTAAGCAAGCCTCTGTTCTTCACTTATATACTTCATTACAGAGAGTTTTTCATCAATCCTCTAAAAAAAGATTAAACACCTGGTTTTCATAGTATTTTAAGATAGATAAGAATTTACAACAAACTAATAGTCTGATGTTATTTCTGTTTTATAAAGTGTACTTTGTTGCTTTTGTGTTTGTTACTATCTTGCCTGTTTGATATTTTATGATGTGCTTATGAATCACTTTGTAACTTTGTTTCAGTAACTACCACAAATTAATCTTTACTTAGTAAAATTTATAACTTGGGATTTCAAGAGAACTCAGCAGCAATATATCCGTACTCACCCAGACAACCTGTGTCAAAGCTCGTGGGAACTGTAGTTGTCGGATGAACAAAATAATAAATTTTTTGATTTAAGAAAATGACAGTGTTTTTTTAATCAATATAATAGATATGCATTTTACAGCAGCTCAGAGTGTTGTCGAAACCCCTACATCATGTTTCAGCTTTTCATAAGGGTAGGAAATAACTATTTTATACTAAAATTACTTAAATCAAAGTAGGGCTTCGTCTCTGTTGACTGAGTGTGGTAAAATCCAACATTTTAATTGCTCAAACAAACCAAACCAAGCAAAGATATGATTTTATAAATATAACTGACCCAGATCTGGTGTATACTATCCATGTCTGGGCACAGTCACACAAACACACTGTAAATGACCCAGAAGAGAAAATCCAATGGACAGACAAGTCAATCAAACAGCTGAGCATGCAATGCCATGTCAGAGCAGTCTGCTCTATTAGTACAGAGCCACTGAGAGTGATCTATGGTCCATCTATGACTGTTTTTATTAGTCAGGCAGAGGAACAGGGACAGGCCAGGCGGTGGCCGACCTGCTTGTAGACTGCAGTCAGGAGCAGTGAGGCGTAGTGAGGTAGAAAGGATGAACTGCTGTAACTTTGGTGGTAAAATGCCAGTGTGTCGTTCAGGCAACCTCTAAATATGGCAAGGCAGCTATATGGCAGTATACTGATCAAGGTGTAAACAGTGCAATGGTATGTTTCCAGCTTGACACTTCTGATTCTGTCACGTGTGCATTAAATTAGATTCAAGCAGTCACAGGTGTATTCCCCCAGCATGTTACTTACTTTTGCAAACAGCTGTTTGAATACTACAAGCTCTATCAAAATACAAAAACTAAATTACAATTCAAGGCATAATGATGCTCAACATTATTTTGAAAGCTGTTTGTAAGTTGTTGGTATGAATGTGGGGGAGTAAGAATCATATCATTGGCAGTTCATTGCGAAACTAAATTATGACCAAAAAAAACCTACAGTTCATGCACTCCTTGACAGTGAGTGTGTGTCTAGCATGTGCCCACATGTATATACATCATCACATCTGCAGATGCATGTGCTAAGTTCCAGCCCGTGTGTGTGCTGCCTGTGATTAGTGTGTTTAAGAGTCACAGGGTCCATGTTTCCCCTGCAGTGCATTAGTGCACAGGCTCTGGGGTGGATATGGGTGTGCATCATTATAACGATGTGGTGAAGCTCTGGGTCCTGCTATTTGAAGCACATCAGCGTGTGCTTGGCGGACTGAACCCTGGCCAGCGCCAAACGCAGTCTGCATTAGCGTGCCTCTCCTCACCTCAATTTAATATAAAATCACAGAGACAGATGCTTTACGCTGGTGACGTGTAGAGACTGCCATCATACTTAGCCAAGTAAAGTAGTTAAAAGCTAAGCTCCTTCCAGTCAGTTCAATAAATTGCTGTTACTGTGACTAGACACATGTGGCTGCAGTCAACTCAAAGACATTATCAAGCTGGAGGAGTATAGCAATGTGTAAGCTACAGTAAACAGGATTTTAACAAAGACATTCAGTAAGCCTAAACTGCCCTACTCTTTAATGCTCTGCTACCTCAATACACTTCACAGCAATCCCAGCATCTATGAGCGACACTGAAAGGCTAACACTGTGAGCAATTCTACTTTCTGTCTTTCTTGCTGCTCTCTCCCAATGACAGCATCAGATCTATTAATTAGAGATTGGTAAAAAAGTTGCATGTGAAGCACATCTGTATATAGTAGGGCCAATGTCAGGAGTACAACCGAGCTCTAATCGCACCATTATCCCCAATAACCTTATTGATTAGGAAGCCAAGGCTGATCTGCCTCGCGAGCTATGAGCCCTCCATCCTCCATCCATTTTCTAAACTGCTTATCCTGTTTAGGGCCACTCAGAGCTGGGCAAATGGACACACACATATGCCAGTATGTACACACAGAGACATAACCACACTCTGCCAACAAACCTTTAGTCTGTTTGAGTTGAAATGAAATCCTGTATAACGACAAATCTGGTCAAACTTCAAGACACTGAACACTACAGATACACAACCAAGCCTATTGTGATTGAGAGATTACCAAAAGGCCAGGGATTGAGTGAACTCTGGACGTGTACTCTAGTATGTCCTCATCTCTTCATAATCTCTACATCCCCCTCTCCATTTCTGATTCATCCATTTCCCATCTCACTACTTTTTTAAGCCACTGTGAATTAGAAATGGACACGATCATGGAGATAAACCTACTGATGTCTGCAAAGTGTGGGTATGTGTGTGTCCGGTGAATATGCGTGTGTGTACGAAGTAAGAGTGGGGAAACACTTACCTAGCATACGAATGTACAGCGCTGTCTGGTCGGAGCTGTGCGTAAGAGATGGCCCCTCGTCTCTGAACAAACACAAAGGAGCATCTGTCAACAACTGTTTAATGTTTACAACAATTTAATATTGCAGTCATGTTATGACACCAATGCAATAGGTACCACTGGTCCCAGCATCATATTCCCCAATCACACACTTCCAAAACACAAAATACAGGCAATTCTTTATGAATTCACAGAGCTTGATAAGCGGAGGGTGGTGTAAAGTGGTGCTACTACTGTTGGTTCTAATCAGCTGTGTGTGTTATTATAAAACCACTTAGACCGCTGCTATCGGTCATGCGAGAAACACTCGTGTTATGTGGAGACAGACACACACACACAGCCATAAATAGAAATTATTGTAGGCCCTGTCCAAGGGGATCTGCCCCCCACCAAAGTTTTCAGTGATATTGTTACTTCCATTTAAAAGTCTGCCTCAAAATAGAGCAAAACATTCAGAAGGATTCAAAAATATATGTTGAAAATATGACTTCCCTAATTTGACGTCAGCAGGTGAATATAATTTGAATGAGTTTGAATTTGTATTTGAATTTACTTTAGTGGAACTGACAACCATGACATATGTGGCTTAACAACCGCCCACTCCTCAATAGCGGAATATCTAACAAATTCTTTTAACAATTTAAAACAATGTGGATACCATCTTTACTTTTTTTAAAGTCTACATTTCCTTCCTTGCAAAATCAATTAGATAATCTAAACTCAACACGCTGCATTACAAGAAGTGATGCAGTGTGCTACTAAAAATTAGCTACAGCGAGTGTTGACTTGTCCACCAGGTTTAGTGACCATCTGTGAACACAGTTTTTTTCAATGAGTAATCATTGAAAATTCTAGAATCTAAATCTAGATTTGGACATAAGATTTTTTCCTCAACATTGTGTACTGAGAAAACCCCCCATCAGGACAGGCCAAAAGGCAATGATTCCCTTCCAGTAGGAGATCATCTTTTACCACGGTCATTCTTGTGCTATGAAAATACCAGTTGTCACTTGTAAGCACTACATAATATATGAACTAAAGGGAACTTGTATTCTAATAACAGTATGAGTCCTTTTTAAAATACGTTTCTGAGTCAAACTTCAAATTACATCAAGTCAAACCAGATTAGTTTCCTGAAAAGAAATGCACTGGACACATTAAATGTGTGTATGTCTCAGATAAGTAAATTCTTTACACTGGCTCAACATTCACCAAATGTTTCCAGTGCAGCATCAAACCCTTTTGACAAACCAACAATATGAAAGTAGAAAAAAGATCTTTAGGTTTCTGGAGCCAGAGTTACCACTGACCTACTGTGAAAGTGAACTACTCCATATTTGGTTTGAATAAAGATGCTTCTGTTAACTTTGTAAGGGGAACAAGTTGCCAAAATATAGATAAATACCCCAGTAAATAGAGTTAATAAGCTGCCTGTTTCATCTTCACTTGCGTCTGCAACACCATTCAGTGCCAACAGTATCTCTCACCAGGTGGCAGCTGCAGCATCAGAGTCACTAGCGCGGTGCCAGTTGTAGCAAGTACAGCTGTGGTTACTGCATATTTGCTATGTCGACTGACAGCTGCTCTGGGTTACACTGAGGTGTTGGCTCACCTCTCTATGCACTCCACTCATCCTGGCCCCCCTCCAGGGCAACTCTCCACTCTCCCTTCTGGGGCTACCCTCGTCTAGGGTTACCCATTCCACAGGGAGCCTGCATGACTGGCCGGTTGGGTCACTGTCTGATTTGCTGCCAGACTGATGGACTAGCTGTCTAGTGATACAAATTGTTTAAGAAATTGACTAGTGTTTAGCTAACTTGTTGACTTGTTGGCTTACTGAATAACAAAGGGACTGACTGGACAGACAGCTCGTAGTTAACTCTGGTCACCAGCCAACCTGCAGGGATCTCCTAATTGCTCTTCAAAGAGAGCTAAAAAATTCTGAAGTTATACCTCTACACATAAAAGGCTGGAAAAATCTATGTCTGTAAATCTGAAAACATGAACAAACTGGTGAAAAAGTGATGAAAATCTACACAAGGTTGTACTATGGCCCTACAATACAGATGGGGCTGATGTATTAATCTATATTCTGGGACTATTTAATGACAACCGTCAACTGGTCACACCACAAACACGCGCAAACACAAATGTACATGCTTGTATACTCATTACTTCATATCCTTAGGATTACTGCGAATCTCCTTCACACACACACATACACACCTGACACTGTCTGTCCTCTAAGCTCATGACAGCCGCCAATCCAAAGCTAATATTTTACCGGCTAGCAAACAGCTTGACTCAGGGTGGGTAATCTGCAAAGCTGTATTTTAGTGTCAACAGGCCTCTGTGTTTACACACAGCAACGGTGGTTAGTGTGAGCATTATAGATTGTGTGTATGTATGCATGAGCTCTGTGTGCCTGATTTTGTGTGAGAGTGTATGTGTGTAAGGGGGTTTGTATCGGCTGTAACATGCGTGGGAACTGCATAATGCTGGCTCTAAGGCTGGGAATGGAAGAGTGACCAGCCCTGCCAACACTTGCCCAAACAAACCTTTTGGCCAGAGCTTGCAGCAAACACACACACACTCACTCACTCTTACTGGGGCAGCCACCAGTTGGCATTTAAGTGGATACTGGCATGTGCTCCCTTGTGAGCTGTAAGAAGGAGGCGGCAGAGAAAAACACTTTGTCAATGTCACATTCCCACTGTGAACAGAGGGGAAAGTCACATTTTACCCTTGAAATGGCCAGCCCACAACACACACCCCTGCCATGCCTTGCAGTGCCAACACACACCAAACCATGGTCCTGTCATGGTCCGACATTAACTTCAGTCTCTTTGTAAGCTGTGCGTTTTTATGCTTCACAGCTGAGGGTGATGAGAAATAAGGGAGACAGAGATGCAGGCTGACAAAGGCAGGACAAGCAATTCATTTCTTAAAGTTAACTTTAAGTTTGATGACTGAGATTTGCTGTCATTCTTTGCACACGCTTATCAGAAATTTCAATCACATGAAACATTAGGAATGTGGTCCAGCAGTGGTTAATCTCCTTTTTAAAATGCCTGTTCATTTGAGCTGCCTGCCTGATCTAAAGGTTTTTCACACTGTATTTTTCATGTTAGCATTACTTAGTATCAGAACTTGGTAGATAAAATTTAGTCACAAGCCTGTTCTGGGTTTTTTTTTGAAACAGTATGTTGTGCCTGTTTATATTTTATTGCATCCTCAGAGAAGGAGTTTACAACATTTTTATTAAGGCTGAGCAGAGACAGACAAAATGTATGCATGTTAAGTTGATGTCACAGTAAACTGAACGGCTCATTATGAGCATTTCATGCAAGAAACTAGCAGAAGCTCAACACTTTGTACAGCTGCCTAACAATAAAACCCTTCCACTCGCCAGCTAGCTAGGGGAAAGGCTTGAAGGTGAAGGAGCAGCAGGAAGTATTGACTTGGTCATGGTGAATAGTGACCGACTGCTAACTCCATTGTTTGATTAAAAAACCTGTTGTGTATCTACAACAGATCTGTGTATTTTTCAATGCATTTTAGTCTGTGAGTCAGGCATAAATTCTGCTGAGTGAATGAACTGGTAATACAAAGAAATGTAGACAACAGGCACAGCAGAAGTGAATCTCAAGCCTCCATGGGTGGTACAATGCCCATATCACAGGTTCTGATCATGGTTGCTTACATCACAGCAAGGCTATCCAGCTTAATGGAAATCTGCCAGCTGATCACAGACTGATTGAAGAAAAGCACAGATAAAACAACTGAGACATCATCAGTGCCTTTCTTAGTTGATATTTGAAGCTCAGATTTGGGCCTACAACTCAACACCAACTTAGTCAGTTATAAGAGCCATAAACAAAATAGATGTGAGCATCAAACTGCCTGAGACATGTTTATCAGGCAAATACACTCAAACAAGCCTTAAAAATCTCCTGAGGAATGAGTCTCAATCTGCTCACATACACAGACAAGAACTGAGGCAGTAAGTTTTTGGAGGACAAACTTTTCACTTTAAGAGAGAAACTGTTTGATTTTTAAGATGACATTAACACAGTCTGAGTTCTTGGCGCCAGCGTCTAGTGGCCATTAGAAAAATTACAGCTTTTGGGACTTATGCTTTGGCTTCCCCACTGAGCTGTACTGGTTGCCAGTTTGCATTTGACCCACAGCCTCTAGCATCAAACATAGCAGAGCTCGGATTAAAATTTCTACCAATCTGTCAGCCTATGGTTGTTTTTTTTTCCACTTCAGGCTCATGCAAAACTGGGGTATACAGGGAGAAATCTGACTCACGTGGCTATTAAGCAATGAAGTCATCGTTTATCCATCTCTGACGTATCCTGAATAGTGATAAGCTCTTGAAACATCCACAAATACAACACGTCTTTTGTAAAAACCTCGCCTCTCTCCAAGCATGATTATTCCACAGAGGGATATACATTTCCATATATATATAAATAGTCAAATTTCACAGATGTACCTCAGTAGTAAACAGTTAAGTCCACATACAATACGTTTCTTATTTTGCCATCTGGATTTTGTTAATATACTTGTGTCAGTGAGGAGCTTATTCAGTAAACTGTACTCTTTATTTTTGAGGAACATATGGAAACATATCATGTGCTTTGGGTGCCTTTAGCTGAACAAGAGATGCAGTCTATTGGTGTTTTCTTGCAGCAGTTGCAGAACAAGCCAAATTCAGTTCTGTTTGGAGTTTGCTAGCATAACAGCCTGTTTATTGTGCTCCCTGCAATTCCACATAAGCTTGTTTACATACGGCTCTGTTTCTTATCTCAGCTTAGTCTTTCTGCC
>BRZM01003112.1:0-13745 GCA_033238685.1 Lates japonicus | reverse complement strand
AGTCAGCGTATTGTGCGTCCAGACAACAGTTCGGTGTCAGTCATCCGTTATTCCGCTCGTCAGAAAGACAGCGCAAAGTTCATTGAGTTTTTGAAAGAGTTTAGCCAGCAATTGTGGCGTCGGTAGAGACAGAGAAGGAAGTTATAACCAGATGACAGCGCGATCCATTCAGAAAGCGCCGAGCACGTCTTCCGACAGATTACCGACGACCAGCCGAGCATCATCAGACGCAAAGCGAACCCAGAGCGACAAAGTCCAAAGTCAATCCCCTGAAGCAGCGTCATTTCATCTTTCCGCCCACACACTGCCGTAAGGCGCCGCCTTCACCCTCAAGTCCGTTGCCAGCCCGGCCGCCGAGCTGCCTGTGTTTGTAATGATGTCCTTCTTTCTATGGTGCGCAGTTCAAGACGACTTGAAAGAAGCTACGAGGCCCATCTCAAAAACAACTTAACACACAACTCAATGTGTGTCAATCATTCATTACATTACCTTTCAACGACTGAATGCAATATTTCATACCACCACAAGATTTGGCCCACACCAGCCTGTAGTTTATCATCCCAGGGTACACCACTTGATCGAGGAGATTCAAATAGTTCACATCAAAACAGCCAGGCGAAGATTTTTGGGACACGTTTGTGGGTCGCGACTTGATTTCCAGTATACCGTGGCCTCCGATCGTCACGTTCGGCGGTAGCCAGCAGATTCAACAGAGAAAGCAGAGAAACGAGCAACGGTCAACATAGTCGATCAATCTGGTCAGCCGACGGGTGAGTCACACCAGCAGTGGTCGACGAAACAGCTCAAAACAGCATCATCGCGCCACTGGCGAGGCTTCAAAAGAAAGCATCACCAGATATTACGTATTCGGTATCGTCACCACCGGCTCACGCCACAGAACATATCGCTGGCTGCGAAAACGTCACGCCTGAACGTCATTGCGTCAGCGATAACACATAGCCTCAATCATTGCTTTAATCGTTAAAGTGGTTCAATCAAACTTGATTTCTGAACTTTAACTCGTTTTTCACTCGTTCAGAATCAACACCGGATCAAAGATCGACGAAGATCGGGTCCGAACGCAATCACGAAACCGCTGGTTCGTCCACCAGGAGACATTGTCATCGGTCATGATCAGGCACCGACCATAGCGAAGGCGGTTGTTAACGCATGAGCAGACCGACGATGTGTTGTCATGTGAGCACGTATGATGATTGCTTCTTCGTTGCATCAATCACGGATACACCATACCGTATTTCAGTCCCTTCACCTTTATCTCGTCGCCCGCCCTTCACACGGTCTTCATGCCGCGCAGGCGCACACGGGGAGTCTGCGGCTCAGGACAAAGACACCATGGCGCAGAGTATTCAAACCTCCGCTGTCATCACGACATCGGTGACCCATCGAACAGACCGTCAGAAACGTCTGCAGCAGTGAAACCGGCTGAAACATTTTATCCAGCGTTCACCATGACCGTACCATTGCAGAATGTTCGGGACGTTTCTCGATTTTGCCGGGCTCACACGACAAGCAATGAATACCGCGCCGAAGCATGTAGCCATTATCAGTGTTTCGTGAATATATTGCCTTTACCATAAGCGACGACGCAGCATCATCGCGATCACAGCGATGCCAAACAGCCGATCGAACAGTCCTCGATCCAGCGATCGAACATTGAAATGTTCTCGCCTTTTTCGCTCATCGTGCCAGTCACAGAACCACCGGCACAGCAAGCAGTTTCAAACAGTGTCCTTCTTAGCTGTCACACTGGGGTCCTCCGATTCATGTGACAGATCTCGAGCCCAGGTTGCCCAGATACCTTCCCCACTGTTGAACCACGTGACAGCGGGCCGCGAGGAGAGGCAGCTGAGCCAGTCCACCATCTTCAGTCACCTGGCTCCGGCGAGAGACCACGCGAACAGTGCGAGTCGATCACACCACGACGGAGACAGCTTCGATTGAAAGGTGAACGTTTATTCCCCAGCCCGTCCGAGTTTGGCGACATCATCGAGTGTCCGGAAAGGTGAGCGCTATCAAACGTGAGCGGGTCAAACGATCGCCCACCGGGATCACCGTTATGATACCGCAACAACCATCAAGAACAACAATGTCACGACGAAGCCGACGCCCCGGCGAAGTCCTGACAGACTGACGACTGTTCGTACCATGGTCTGTCCTCTATATTCGTTGAGTCAAGAAAGAAGAGGGCTACCAGACGGTCAATACACACGAAGATGTTCAACTCCGCCGGCGTATCCAGTGACAACAAACCTGCGGATAAACTGTCAGATCGCGATCTCGTCGCTCATGCCATCCTGCGTCAATATCCTCGCCAGTGCCAGCGTTTATTCGTTAACCGTTGAGCGATCGCTTTTGAGAAAACCGTCATCAGACAGGTCGAACTCGAAGACGAGGGCTGCAGAGTTCATTCGACAGTTGAAGTTATCTGAGCAGTGAGACCAGCCATCAGAATCATTCATTTATGAATCACAGCCAATTATCAATCATTGTCTGAACACGACAATATTATCACAGGGTCACTCGAACAGCACGCCCAGTACGAGCGAATTTTCTTTCACCTGATTCTTCGCACCGTTTAGTTCTCGCTCTCCCACCCCGGCTCATGGAAACCAGATGATGGCATCAGGGCAACCATCACCAGCGCACCAGGAGGCACCTCTGTCTCTGCCATTAGACACGGTAGTACACACCAACGACCAAACAAAGCGATCATTTGGCCGTCGAAACAGTGATTATAGCAGTGAGAACTGTCCGACCTCAGTCGTCTCACGAACAAGCAGTGGTTTTTGAAAGAGCCGTGACTCGTCCTCCACGAGATGAGACTGGCTCAATCTCAGACCATCATCATCATTTGCGCACTTCATCCGTGAACAGACGTTGTTTCGAGTCTTTTACTTCAGGATCATCAGTGTCAATACGGCGATTGAAACAGTACTAGCACACGCCTTTAAAGAAATATCATCTCGGTTGTGGCATCTGTAATGACGCAGCTGTCAGTTGATCGCCTGCACCAGTTACTATTGCCCAGACCAGTTGTAATGAGAGTCCGATCACCCGAATCAGCATGCCAGCCAGGCCCATGGTTCACAAACCGCCTGTTCCATGACATCTGCCCAGTCATCCGGGGTGGTCTAATCGCCATTGATTACAGAGCATCATTCCGGCCCGGCTCGCGGCTAGTGTCTGCCGATCACAGATCAAATCAACTGATCCATTAGTAGCTTGATACAGACAGTCCCCATCACAGGTCTAGCATGAAGAAGACCGGAGAAACCGGTCCATATCCGACACCGACTCTATAGCTACGCCCTCATCATCAAGACATAACCCAGTCTTCATACCTCAGACACCAATTCCACTGCGCTGGTGGCCTGCTGTCCACTCAAATACCAATGGATCAGCTGATTTTGACCATGATCAGCAGATATGGAATCACACACTACGTGTGCAGACTCAGTTGATTGGGGGGAGGCTACTCTATGTCCAATGGCAGTTAAAACAGATTCAGACTCACCCCCAGATGCAACTGAAGCAGATGATGAAGCTCTATCCTCATGATTTAGTGATGCTGGAGACATGGAGCCATATTCTACAACTGAACATACTGATTCAGGTGAAGTGGATCTCTCTCCTGTCATTACAATAGCTGAGTCTGGGCAATAGTAACTGAATTCAGGTACAGGTGAATCAGCTGACAATGCTCTATATTCATTTACAGATGCCACAGATTCTGGGGATGATGGCCTGTCTTCAAAAGGCATTGATAGCAAAATTGCTGTTTCAATGTCCATACATGATGACACTGACTCAGGTGAGGATGATCTACATACACAAGTCATAAAAGACTCAGAAACAGCTTGTCTAAATTCTGGGATAGGGGAGTCATGTGGAAGTACACAATGTGCAGTGATGGATCCTATGGATTCAGGAGATGATGATCTCATCTCATGGAAATCAGGGGACAGAGTCACATGCTCATATGTAAAAAGCCACTGCCCGATTTCTAATATGACAGACTCAGGTGATGATGTTCTGTCCTCTATGTCAAAAGTTAATGACTGGGGTGAGATGGATTTCTCACTGCTATAATCACTGCCTAGTGAAACCGGCCTTCCAAATGGTCTTTTGTTTGAAATCATTGGTGTTAATGGCCTTTCCTCTGTCTCTAATGTTAACAGTGTAGAGGTGCCTCCTGGTGCACTCAGTGATGGTTGCCCCTGAGCAGATGCCCCATCATCACTGGTTTCCCATAGAAAAACAGGGGGTGGGAGGGGGGACAAGGGCCTAAACTGAGGTACAGGAGAATCAGGTGAAAGAAAATTCAGCTCATTTACTGACGATGCTGATTCAGGTGATGAGGCCCTACTCTCTGTGAGTAATATTGTTGTATCAGTCACACATTCAGGAGACAATGATTTGTGATGAACTAAGCTGTGAAGTTCATAAATGGTTTCAGATGAGGATTCTGGTAAACAGGATCTATATCTGGGTGCTTCAATATCAGATGTAGACTCTGCAGAGAAAGCCTCATCTTCAGGTTCATTCTGTCTGAATGACAGTGTTTTCTCAAAAGCTGAGTCATGTGACAACTGAATGACGCTGGCTGAGCTAACTTTTGCTTGAGATATTAAACCTGGGATGGCATGACTGACATCAGAGGATCCTGCTAATTCCTGTGTGGTTATATCCTGGGTTTGATTTATGCTGTCACTGGATCTGACATCAGGGTCACCTGAAATTGTGGCCTGGTAAACATCAATCTCATGCTCGGAGTTTGAAACATCTTCATTAGTCTTCATGTGTCTGGTAGCTCCCTCAACTTCATCTTTCTTGACTCCAGCTTGAATTGCATCTTCGAGGGATAGATTCATAGGCATTACAGACAGATCGTCATTACCTGAATCTATCAGCTCAACGTCATACCCATACAGGACTTTATACAGTCGACGTGAAACTTCATCCATGTGTCTTGAAGCCATTTGTTTGGTCTGTGTGGATTCTGTTGTTGCAGTATCATAAACAGTAGTCCCAGAGGTAGGCTGAGTAGACTGAAGCATTTGCTCACATGTTGATTTTTGTGTAAAGCATACCTTTTCAGAGACCTCAGTGGTCTCCTTAAACTCTATAGACAATTTCCTGAAGTCTTGCTCGGCTTGTTCACACTCAATCAAGCTATCTCCAAAATCAGTCATAGACAACGGTCGACTCTCGCACACACCTGTTCGAGAGCTATTGGATGTCTCTCGCCAAGGCCAAGATGATAAATAATGAACATCGTATTCAGAATGGGTAGTTTGTAGACACTCTAAGCTCCACTCCTCTCCTCCCTCTGCCCCCTCATATCCAGCAGCCCCTTCCTCATCACATGGTTCAACAGTGGGGTAAGGAGGTAGGGTAATCTGGGCACCCAACCTGGGCCCCCCTTTGTACACAGGGTCTATCACATGGGATCGGAGGTTGTAGGGGGAAGTGCGGTACAATGTGAAGAAAGGACTTACTTGTTTAAAACTGCCTGTGTGTACCGAGTCTGTCAGTTCCTCATATATTCTTTGTGATGAGCTGAAAAAAAACCAAAACATTTCAATATTCAGTCACTAGGTGAGACTGCTAGTCAGCTGGTAGCAGTGGTCTTATGTATAATCACAGTATTCTTTCACATCACATCACTTTATAATGTAAAAAACTTAATATATTCCACAAAACACTAATGTAAGCTACATATACTTCAGCAGTAATGATTACTATGTATGAAGCCCAACTAAAATCTAAAAAGACATCCCAGACATTCTGCCTGTGGGTGCAGTCACATGAATTAAACCTTCTGGATAACTTACTATGTTGTCTCCATCTCTTTTTGTAGTTTCTCTCTCTGGGCATTTCTAAGAAGGCCTGTTGCTGTGGAGTCTGTCTCTGATCGTCCTGTCGTCTCATGAAGTGATGACAAACTGGAGGACAGGTCCTCTGCTGACACCATGGGTACCTCTTGTCCTGAGCCTGGACTCCTACGTGTGGTCTCTGTGCGCCTGCCTGGCCTGGGGCTGTCAATGTCTTCATGAAGGGCAGAGAAACCTGACAAAGGATAAAGTGAAGGAGTTTAGTACAGGCATAGTTAGTATACATGATTGAATTCTATAGAAAAACAATCCATCATAACATTATACATAGACATAACACATCATCAGTCTACTTCATGCATTAGCTTGTACACCTTCACTATGGTCAAGTGCTATGGTCCGCTCGATTTCTGCATAGGTATGTGATGATGTCTCCTCCTGAGTGGACTTGATTATCTTGGTTTCAATGAGGTGAACAATGTCCATTCGGTTGATCTTTGTCAGTCTTTTGATCAGTGTTGATTCTGTTGAAGTAGAAAACAGAGTTAAAAGTTCCAATCTAAATTTGAATAAGACCCTCTACTTTGTACTTGATTCAAAAGCAATAATTCTGCGAAATATGTGCCCTATTTATCACTAACCTGTGGCATGCTTTCCTTCCCTCTCTGCCCAGAGTTTCAAAAGAGCATGGCTTTGGTCTTGCAGTGAGTTTGGGTTTTCGATCCTTATCAGGTTAATCCTCTCCTCACTGAAGTCCAGTTCTCGTGCCAACTCTGTGGAGAAAATAAGATATGAGTGACGATACGAAGATACATGTAAAATATCTGAAATGATGCTTCTTTAAAGCCTGCCAAAGTAAGCAATAATGTATATTTTGAGCTTTATGGCTTCATCATTACTACTAAGGTGTGACTCACCCGTCCAGCTGAAGCCCAGGTGGTCGGCTATAATGGCCAACCGTTGCTCGTTTCTCTCTGCTTCATCCTGTGGGTCTACTGCAAATACCACCAGACAGCCATGAGCGGTCAGAGCCGCGAGGTATACCAAATCAAGTCACATTTACAAACGATATCCCAAAAAATCTTCACTGGCTTTCTTGTTTTTGTTATATGAACTATTTGGTTAATCCTCAAATCAAATTAAGGAATTGTACCCTAGGACAAGTAAATAATATGCCTGCAAAGAACAGATGTGATAGATCTTGTAGTGAAGCTATGATTAAGAAATGTACATTTCAGTCATTAGAAAATTATTGTCAATGCATGTGATTGTTCAGATGATTATTTACACATTAAAGGTTGTAGTAACTAAGTTGTTTTTACAAGTTGTTTTTCCTTAAAGCCTTTAAGTCAATCTTGAGATTTCTGCACACATAGAAGGAAAGAGAGACATCATTACAAACACAAAAACAGCTCAAGCAACACAGCCACATGGATTCTTCAGCTACAACGGGACTTAACTACAAGAGACAGAGAGGCAGCACCTTACAGCTAGTGTAGTAATGAGGCAGAAGAGATAGAGAATAGCCCCTTAAACTGGGGGATACCTTGACTTTGGACTTTATCATCTGGGATTCGCTGCATCTGTGTCTCAACAGGGTCGTCCCACAGTGGTCTAATGGGAAAGACGTCTCCTGAGGGAGGGAACTGCATCTCAGGGAAAGTTTCGCTTTCTATGAATGATGGATCAATGAGACTGCTCTCATCATCTGAGTTGCCAGCTGCAGCCTCTTGTTCTTTCTCTGTCTCTGCCTGTGCCAACCTTGCCACAAGTTTTGCTGCTTCATCGCTTATCTCTTCAAAGAACTCAATGGACTTTTTGCGTGTCTCACTTTTCTGTTTAGTGGGTGCTGGTGATTGAGATGGCTGACCACTTTTGCCCCGGACTGGCAATCTGGATTGGAAGCCTTTAGTTTTTGCTGACTCAGCACTTGAGGGACGACCCTGTACTTTTTTAGCAGATGGTCTGGTAGACTCCCCCTCACAGAAGCTCTTGGCTTTAGAAGATGGTGTCTTGGTTTTGACATCCACAGAGGGACCTGCGTCTGTCTCAGATTTTCTCCTTGTATCCTTTTTTACAGGGACTTTAAGTTTTTTGTCATGGGTTGATTCAACGCGTTTGACAGTAGAATCAGGCTTGACAGTGCTAGCCTTGATGGGAATTCTAGATTTAGATTCAGAAGTGAATGAGGCCTCTTTCTTAAGAGTGGTTGAAGAGGAAGTTGCATGAGATGGAGAGTGAATTGTGGATTTACTGGAACCTTGAGGAGCAGATTTAGCTTGTGTTTTGCCTGCAGTCTTTTTAATGCTACTGGAAGCACTTTGTTTAGACTTGCCTGTAGATTTGGGGGCTTCTATCACTGACTGTGGTTCCTCTGGAGAAGAATCAGAGGACTCTTGGCCCTGCTCAGAGTAAACAGATCTAGTGACTGTGGTTTCTGCTGTCTGCACATTTGTTATCATTTGGTCAGGAAAACTTGTGTCTAAATCTAAGGATCCGTCATTTACAGTTTTGTCTGTTTTAGTTTCTACACCTTCAGGGGATGTCTGATCCTTTTTTGTAGGTTTGGCTGAAGCTGAAACGCCCATTTTCGGGATTTTAGATTTGGAGGCATCAGCCTTAGAGGTTGGCTGATCACCTTCAGGTGGGGACTGAAGCTGAGATTCAATTGTTTCTTTTGATTTCTCATCTTCCTCAGTTTTAACCTCTAGTGTCAGATTGAGGCCAACTTCAGGTTCTGCTGCTGATCTCCTACCTTCTTGTCTGGCCTCTTCTAAGAGAGGCTCCTCTAAAGGCTGTTCACCTATCTGGAAAAAGACGAAACCACCCCCCTCTTCCTCATAGCTCCTCTTAGTCATGTCAATAGCACCACTTCGGGTCATCTCAAAGAGCTTCCCTTCTTGAAACAGAAAAGGGTTGGGCTCACTGGTAGGAGTGCTATCCTCTGTTGGTGTTCTACCAGGTGTTGTGTCTGGAGTTGCTTGCAGAGACTGACGGTCCACCACCAGATTAAGTATCTTCTGTTCCTCCTCTTTGACACGAGCTGCAAAAGTGGCATCATCCTCCCGCATGGCAGACCATGAGTCAGTGTCTACCTTTGCGGTGACACCTTTTGACTCAGTTCTGGGAGGTTCCAATGCCTCATCATCCTCCTCTGTGTCATCATAGATACAGACCTCTGGTTTGAACATTTCCTTTGTTTGATCTGTGGCAACAGTTGCACCAAGTTCAGCTTCTGGTGCTGCTATATGCCCACTGTGATCTCCTTTCACTTCATCTGTTACATTGCTACCTGGTTTAAGCATACCAGTCTGTAGCCTGCTAACACCTAACTCTTGACCATCCTTATCATCCTTGTTTTCCCTTGATTTCCTTAAGCACTCCTCCTTTTGCTCATCAGTCCTGTTTTCGGCGTTTGCTGTTACAGCAGCCTTTCTGGCACTACTGTCTTTATCAGCTTTTAGAGACGGTGGGATTCTTTGTTCCTGTGCAGTTTCCAGTTTGGATTTTGAATGGTGCTGGTCTGAGACAGAGTGAGGTCCCTCTGAAGTGACACTGGCTCTTGTTGTGTTCTTGACCTCTTTGCTGTGGGATCCGTCATGCAAACCTGCTGAAAAAGGAGAGGGAGGTTGTACTTTAATATGGGGATCAACACAAAGAGCTAACTTTGACTCTTCTGTGGGTCTACTGAGCCCACATTCACTTTGCGAAAGCTTCTCAGTTGTGGGCTCTAATGTTTCATAGCTGTCATCCCCTATTTTGGCATCTGCTGCTTTTCTAGAGTTCTTTTTGCTCTTCGCTTCTTGTTCCATCTCATCAAATGTTTTTATTTTGGCTGCCATCTTAAACATCTCTTCCTCTGGAGTGATTTTTCTCTTAGCTTCATAGCTGTCTGATGTATCCTCTTCTTCAGGGTCTTCAGGGATGACAGCCGGTTTGGATGGAACAGAGAGGAATGTATGGTCAGGGGGTTTGGGGTTTACCTCATAACTTACCTCTTCAGAACTAGGGGTGTCAGGGGAGAGGGGACTCTTACCAGAACTTGTCATCTGAGATGTCTGCTCACAACTGTCATCATCAGCACTAGCCTCATGGTCTCGAAGCAGCCTACCACGTAAAGCATCATGAGGGAATTCTGTAGATTTGGAGGACTCTGGATGGCTAGAGGATTTACTAGGTGGACCTAGTGTTGATGGGAAGGAAGGTTGGCTTTTTTGCTCTACAGGGCTGCTCTCTAAGGAGTCATGAGGGGGTGATTCCTTGGTTGGGCTAGGTTCAATAGAGTCTGGGGACTTATGGGAGGAATTTTCTTCCATGAGAGGACTACCCTCTAGAGAGTCTCTGTGGCTTATTGTCAAAGAGTCATCAGCTAATGGACTGAGAGCATCTGAGTCTTGTTTTAAAGGCAGCTCTAAGCTTTCATGGCGCTGAGAGGAGGATCTAGAGGCTGGAGAACCAACTAAAGACAATGTTAGCTGACGATCAGGGCTCTCATCATCGCTAAGAAAAGTTTCTACAGTCTCTGAAATTCGCTTTGTAAGCTTTTGAGGTTTAGATGGCTTAGACTCACTCCTCCTAACAGATATGGACTCACTTGTAGTGTGGTCATCTGCAGCCTCGCTGGAAGAGACAGGGAGGGTCAATTCTGTAGATAGTTGGTCACCACTGGCCCCTACACCAGAGTCTCCAGACTTCTCTGTGTCTTTACTTTCTTTTTTGACTGCTGTGGTAGCTGGTGCTGAGGTTGTAGCGGCCTGCTGTCCAGTTTTGGGAGAAAGACACAGACTTTCAGGGCTTGTGCCTGGAGTGGCTAAACCCTCATGTTTGTAGCTGTCCTCAGAGCTCAGATGAGGGGTTCCATCTCCAGAACTAGCACTTAGTGAGTCTGCCACACCCTCATGTTTCAAGCTGTCAGAGCTGTCATCAAGGCCACTGTTTCCAAAATCTACAGTTTCAGTCAGCTCTGAATGGGCAGCAGCAACTGACTTGGTTTCTTTCTCTCTGTCCTGCTGAGTGGTCTCCTTTCTTGTGTGGTTTGGAATCCAAAGATACTTCTCGCTCTTGAGAAACACGTGAGGTTATTGCTTTGGTCATGGATTTTGACTGGATGGTTTCAGATTTTGTGGTTTTCTCTGCTCTTGACGTAGTGGATGTTTTGAGCTCAAACAGCCCAGACTTTCTCTTCGAAGGGTCCTGCCCCGTTTGGAATGCTTGCATCAGTTCTTTAACTGACATAGTCTCCTCAAGTTTTTCAGATTCAGCTTTAGGGGATTTAGGGGGGGGCTGTTTTGTTTTAGGGCTTTCTTTGGCTTTGGAAGAGGGTTTGGTCATAACAGGCAATTGTGAAGGCTTGCTTCCAGTGACCTTTTTGCTCTTTTGCTCTGCCTCTACTTTCTGTTGTAAAGCTTTAACTTTGTCCTTTATTGACCCAATGGGAGTTTCCTCAACCACTGGGGATACAGGCGATGCTGGGGCAGGGGCTGTAGGCACACTTAGAAGAGCACCTGCCTCTGTTGATTCCTCTGCCTGCCCCTGGTCTTTCCCCTTTCTTCTGACTGGCTTTTTAACATCACCAGCAGTGGGTTTGTCATGCACTTTGGTTGGAGTAGTTGGTTTTGCACTTTTGCGTAGTACAACATCAGTGAATCTTTCTTGGATGGCTGATTCTTTTTTAGCTTTTACTTTGGAGGTTACTGGTGCATCCAGGAGATATTCTTTAAGGTCACCACTGTCCTTTATGGCTTTGGGTCTGGGAGCCCCTCTGTTAGCTCTAGTTTCACGTAAGACAGGCTCTTGAATTTCTAAAGCTGCCATCTTTTTGGCCTCTTCTATCTCACTGTCTGTGAGGAGAACCCACTCCTCTGACATCCTAGCTGCTTTCGCTGCCTCCTCTGCCATCTCGCCCTCATATGTTCCACTCCTTAGTATCTCACTGACTTTTTCTAGGTCCTCTTTGACTTTCTCTAAGTCCTTCTCCATTATTTCTAATGGTTCTCCAGAAACGTCCTCAGTCCCTTTCTCTAGACCACACCCTCCTAAGGAAGGGGATTTCTCAGTGGAGTCTGCAGTCAAGATGGCAGTCATTTTGATCAAATCTTGTTTCATCTCTGACACGTCGGATAGGAGGTCTGGTTCTCGAATCAGCTCTGATTTCAGGACTGATGTCTCCGTCTCTTCATCTTCCATATGGAAGAAGAACAAGTAAGGAGTAAAGAAAATCAAAAATTCAAATGAAAGGAGACAGACATTGGAGAATGTGGTCAGGATAAGATTGGAGCACACTGCAGGGATCATAGGACAACAAATTCACAATGGGTTCTACATCAGGATATCAGAGGAATTGGGCTTATACTTTCATATGTTTCTGGGGAATTGTGGTAAAGCAAAGGCTAAATCATACCAATGGGAAAGGATATGAGCAGGAAATAACTTGCTTATACACTCAGCACACCCACACTCACAAGACAAAACTATAACACAAAACTAACATACATAAAAATCTATACCAACAGTGAGTGAAACCAGGTGACCAAAAGACCAACACGTACAATGAAAAAAGGGACAACAAAGGAAACAAAGAAACAACATCAAAACATCTCAAGATTGCTTAGATGTATGACAAATGTCAATGTGATGAGAGACGAAAATGGCTTGAAAACAACTCAGAATGCTAGTTATCTATCAAAGAAAGCCAGTGATAACTTATACAACATATGATGGTTTGCCATGCTTTTCATTCTAGAACAGAGGAGGTCATCTACTTTCACAGAAGCTACAGAGGAGGACATCAAGAATACTAGAAGGAGACATGTTGCAGGGAGGGACAATATTTTAATTCCCTTTGCCATCCGGTCTGCCTTTTGCCTAATTAACATTTGAAATATAACTGAAATAATAAGTGACATAACACAAAAAACAGGCACAAAACCATAAGGAAATGGTGTTGTGAGGAAACATTCCAAAATCAAAGCACACCAACAAAAGAACGAATGAACTCTTATTAACAAGTCATTACATATTATCATACAGACACACAAGCACACACACACATATGTAAGGCAAGTTATTTCCATGCAAAGCAAAGGGAAGTGCTGATGGAAAGGTCCTGGTGAGGAGTGAATGGAGTCAGTAAAAATTTTAGTGCAGTGATTAAATGCACAGTTGGAGTTTCTAGTGCTCATGATCAAGAGCTGCTAGTTAATATGTCCTCATTCAATAATGTGGTGAGTTTTTGATCCATTTACTTAACTACTGCTACTATATTCAGTATCTGTATCATCAACATTGATATTTTTTTCTGAAAATACATACATGTCAATGTCAATTTTATTTCTATAGCACATGGAATGTTAATAACATATTCATGTACGAACAGTATGTGTCATGTATAACATGGATTGTTTTATTATGAGATTAATTTAAATGTTTAAATATGTTGTATTTGTCAGTTTCTATTGTATCATTTTCACATTGCTACATGAACAAGGCAAGGAGGGTAAAGTGGAATTAAGATTTAAAGTGGGTGAGGAGATCAACTACTTTTGCTTTACCATTACACTAGAGGACTACAGCTGGAGGAATACTAATATTCAGGCCTCTAATTTCCTGGAACTGAGTGCTAGCTTATTCATTAATACCCAGTTTCGGGAACAAAGTGCAAGCGTGTATGGGCGTGAGCAACTAATTTTTCAAATTTAGGTGACCAGAGGTGTAAGCACAACCCTGGCATAGCGTGGCACAAACTGAGGAAAGTAGTATCAGCAGGTGGTGCATTTCAGTGATAACAAATCACATCAGCTTCTCTCCTCTCCTTTGAAAGTTGCTCTCATTCCCCTCCTGCTGCTACCTTTATAATGATGGCCACTGTTATTAAACTAACTGCACTATATT
>BRZM01003109.1:108761-127584 GCA_033238685.1 Lates japonicus | reverse complement strand
CAACTTTTCCTGTGTAATGGGGGCCTGCTCTTGTGCCATGAAGGAATGATCTACTGTGGGGGATTTGTTGATTTCCATAAGCAATACAAAAAGAAAAAAAAATGTTTACATATGTACATACTAAACATCAAATTATAAAATATGGAATGGTGTCATGTTATAGTCAAGCAATCAATTACACTTCTTTATGTTCCAGAGTTTGAATAGTCATTCCCTTGTACTAATGTACGCGGCTGTAAGGCGAAAATAAATCTTGAAAGGAACTACAAAGCTGCCATTGAGCTGTCAACAGTAGCATTGTTGAGTTGCCGGACAAGATTGCGAGCACATTACAGTCAAAGAAAACAGCTGCTTTAATCTATGTATTGTAAGAACTGAAAGAGAACCCAATTATCAAAATGGAGAGTGGTAATTAAATCAAGAATCAAACAAATGGGCATTTAAAATGTCATAAAAATGTCACGTTAAATACACAAGTGTCATCCAGTATTTTGAGTTCAGAGAAGATAATTATGCTGAAAGTTTACTGAGTAACATCTGAGGGCTGTTTTCTATTTGTACATGTGTGTATGTGCTTACTCCTACTACAAACAAAAAAGGGCATGGTGATTACGGTTGATTTATGAAGACAGAACGAAAACATTGAACAAGGAAACACTCGGTGTTTGTGATGGAGGATGTTAATTTTGTGTGGCATGGTTCTGGGAAATTTTAAGGTACAGGAAAACAAATCTTGTTGTGACATTTTTTTAAATATCCTCTGCAGTTGGTCAGCCAGTTAAAAAGTCCATGCCCAGCTTGAGGCGAAGATGCATTAATAGCGGATCAATTCGAGGTATCGGAGTGCACACTTCCAGGTCCTTCTGTCGGAGATATTACAGAAGACGGAGTCGTTGCATCTTGCCATCCCCCATTAGCCTGGGACACAAATGGGAGAGGTTGAGATTACAATCACGATCTCTGCAACATGAGCTTGGTACAATTTTATACCCAAAATGTAACACAACACCCCTGAAATGGAAAGGAAACAGAACAAAACTGATAGGTTACCCTAATGTGTCAGCTGCTATTAAAATGTTGCACATACACTGATGTTGTGTGATTAGTCTGGACTCTGAGCATTCTTTGCAATACAGTAGCATCAGCAGAGAGACTGTTGGAAACAAATTTGCCTCATGTCCCGACCAATGGGAGCAGTTCCCGAAATCAGTGTCTAAGCAGATTCCAGCAGCGGACGACAGCTTGTCGCTACATATTCTCCTGTCAGTCAGGAAGAGGGAGGGCTCGGGTCGGGTGAGGTGGGGAGAGCTGAGTGGAAGTGACAGGGCAGGGCCTCTCTAAGAGAGCCAGTCTTAGCCAGCCTGACTTTGCTTTGCTCCAGGCATGACCTAGCCTTTACTGGATCCCTCTACGTCACTACCAACAAAGCTAAAGGTTAGTCTATGCTAATACATCTAGAAGGCACTTTCAGGGTTGCTGCTACAAAATAGAAGCTTTGCCAAAATTCAAGTTCTTCAAAAATATTTTATTCCTGTACTTCTATATTGTTCTGATTCTCCTTTTTTTCACGTGTTGAGGTTGTTCGGTGCCATCAGTTGCTGTTTCTATTAGGGATCATACTGAGCTCTGGTGAGCCGGTAGGCACAGGTCTACACTGCACATGGAAGTGAGAAACCTTGTGAGAAAGTGAAAACACACTTGATCCTGTGAGGAGTTGACATGTCTAAAGAGCTTATAGCAATAAGGCTTCAGCAAAGCCAAAATGACACCACAAGCAGTGAATGCTGGCAACAGCCCCCACCATTTGTTTACATGAAATGTGTTAATTTTTTCGCACAGACATCTTTTTTTTTTTATTTCCAGTAACACTGCTGTAAATGTAATACCTTATTTCTGATGCTTAAGCTTTCAATAGTATTAGACTGAATATGCATGCATTTTACCCAACAGGCATAACAATATAAAGAGAGCAAATACTGAGGTTCTGATATATTGTAGAGAGAGAGAGCTGTCTGATAGTATTTCTCTCTCTCTCTCTCTCTCTCTCTTTTTCTCTTCATCGTCTCTCATCAACGAAATTAATCTTTACTCTGATAGCTTCAGATTATGCGCTGCTTTACAAAAAGGCGCCATATCAAATCTCATCAGGGAAGATGGAATTCATGTCTGGAAAGGGCTGCGGGCGATCACATGATCATATTTTATCATGAAGATAAGGCTATGGAAAATTCTGTGAAGCCTTTCAAAACAGCTAAAATGCAACAGATACTGTGCAGTGAAAGGAAGTTTTTTTTCATCTTTTTTTTGTGTAAGTCAAACAAAGTATTAAAGGATGTTTACTGAAGTAAACTGGGAGTTTCATTCCCCTGCTGTGTCATGTGTCTTTATCAAATTCAACTTTTGTTCATATCAGGTGAGAAAGTGACAAAAACACACATGCAGCTTTGTGTCTCTCTGTATCTACCATGTGTGTAATGCAATATGATGGACTGTACCTTCATTAGCTGTAATTACAAATATAAGCGTGATGATAAAAAACAGCAGAAACTAATTCCACACTGCTTTTGTCTCAACAATAATCTACATGTGTAACCAATAAAACCGCTACTTACATTTAAGCCATGTGGACTATACATCGTGTTGCCCCCAAGAGCATCATTGTATCCTGCCGTCTGACTGATAACATGGCGCAGGGTATCCACCTGAGGGGGACAGACAAGGTGGACAAGCTGGTCAACTGGGTGTCTCGCAGCAGTCCGACACTAACTGTAAACATGCTCAGTGAAGCAACAGATACTGACTAGTGTGAAATCACAAGGGGACTTCTGAGACAGCAAATGTGCTAACCAGATTTGTAACACAGCTAATAGATTTTCTAATGAAAAAAATTACTAGCATGCTCTACTCTATTACATTCTATATAGAGGCTATGAAATAATAAACAAAAACAAAAGCATAAGTGACAATAACGTAACATGTGCTATGGCTGTTCAAAATCATCTTTTATTTTTTCTGTAATCATGAATAAGCATAGATTTGTTTTCAGAAGTGCATGGTTGTGATTGTGTGTCAGTTGTGCAGCTGCGTTAAACTTACAAAATGGAGGACATCAACAACAAACAATAACAAGATGAGACAGGAAGATAGCAATATAGAGTACAGAAAAAAGGGGGGAAAACACGGTACCAAAAACCCAATACCAACCCAAGAGCTCAAGTCAAAGCCAAATGCATTCACAAAATGTTTGGAATAGTAACCAGGAAGTTGCTTTGTGGCATGATAGCAGTGGGGTGGGATTATATTTTGGCTGCCAAAATATTCCATCCAAAGCGAAATAGTCAGTAAACACTTGAGTCAATCGGAGGTTACTGGAGGCCTCGCTGTGGTAATTTGAACTGCCCTCCCGTGAGCAGCATATTTTTTCTTTTTTTTTTTTTTGTTGTTTGTTTTTTTGGTTTAATGTGCTTCAGACTGCACACTGTGGATGGCTCAGTACACAGGCAAGACAAGGACAGCTCTCTGCACTGGTATAGTCAGGAACTGTCCCTGATTGTTGATCCTACCTGTGACTGTACATTGGCTCCGACTTGTGCCCCTTGGTAAGAATCCCCATTCAGACTCTGCATGCTCAAGAACATGTCCCCAGAGTTTGGGAGGTTAAAAGAACCTGAAGAACCTGGAAAGGGAAGATGTAAGTAGCTAAATACATGAGAGGGCTATAAAAGGGAAAGCACAGACACACACGCACACGCACAAAGAACGCAGACACACACCACGCATGTGTCTGCATACACAGACCCAACTCAGGCAGACAGATGCACTAAATAAAGACTCCCATAAAGCAAGCAACTATAAGGGTGAGGGAAGGGAACCAAAGAAACAAACAGAAGAGGACGATATGCAGAGGGACTGAAGAGGATCTTTTTTTTTTTTTTTTTTTGAATGCGGTGGACACAGATGAAATGAAAATCACATGACACAAAGGGACCGGTTCTATATGTGGTTGGTCGCTTAAGCTCCCAATTGTTCCACATCACCTACTTCCATTCTAAGTTTGGCAGGGAGGTATCACATGGTAAATGACAAGGACAATAAGAAGCTTATGAAAAGAGCAGTACCAGTAAACATGTTGCTTAAAAGAGTGTTTTTGCTCTCTGCAGAATCCAGCTGAAACTCTTCATCTTTCATCTGGAATCCTGGGTGCAAGAAAAAGGGACCACTTCATAAGCTTACCACATCCCGACGCAGGTCAACCTAGTCCAAACTCAGCATGACATTACTCATTAAACCGGACTAAACATGCCCTTTTAGGCTTTGTGTTTTTATATGATTCATAGTCAATATGATCTGCAAATAATGTCATTTTAATATACTACTATTATTGTAGGTAAAATGCTCCCAGCAATTATGTTTCTCTTTATATAGCAAAAAAAAGCACTACCATTCAGCGGGACTACATACCATTGCATTACAAATGACAGGAAGTTGACAGAAAGTCAAGGGAAAACAAATCCCATGGCATCATTCTGAATTCTTGCCTTTTTTTATTTTGCCAAAAATACACGTGTTCTCGGTTCACAAGTCAGGAACGCTCTCTTTATGCATGAGTTTGCTTGGCATCAACTGTCTTATAGACAGGAGACACTGTGATCCCCAAGCTGGGAGCAGAGCCTGTCACTCTTGCCTGTGTGAATGGTGCATGAGAGAGTGAGGCAGGTAGGCAGCAGGTTAAGGGCTGAGGTAGAGGGCATATCTTTATTTTTATTTTTTTTGTCTATATGCAGGAGTGCCTACCGGAGTTAGGTGTGGTAGGGGAGTTGGCCTGGCTGTTCTGCACTGCAGCGGCTGCAGCGTGTGCTGCATTTACAGCAGTCTTGGCGGCATACAGGTTGGCTTCTTCCTGAAACTTGCCGATATTTTTCTTGTACCGGATCCTTTTGTTGCCAAACCAGTTGGATACCTGTGTGGGAGAGCAGAAGGAGGAGGAGCAGAGGAGTCAGACGTCAAGCAGCCACAGCACCGTGCACTGAGCAGTGTGATTGTTTCAAGATGTCATGTTTGGGTCCATCAAGTACCCAATTCCCAGCCCCTGCAGTAATGTCCGCCGGGTACACAAGCTAATTAAGCCATAATCAGGAGGCACTTGTGTCTTCTCATGGATGGGAGCATGACATGCTCTCAGATCTGTCTCCTGACAAAACTAAAACACAAGGGGCTCCTATTGCCTCAGATACTATAGATACTAAGGGTATTATATGTGTTTCTCATATCAAGGGTGGTTGTTAAGGATATATATTCTGACATTTCCCTCTGTGAAATATATGAACATTAATAATTTACCCTCCAAAGAATGCTCACTGATTCCAGATAAGTGAGTCTAGATGATTGACACCTTATATAAATACATGTGTACAATTATTTAAATCAAAATATACACATACAATCATTTAACATAGAAAAGAAATAGCAAATGTTTAAGGCTGCCTGTCAAATTTACACAGAGAAAACACAGTATATCTGTGTCATTTGATTAAAATACTGACACTAATACTAATTACAGCATGCATACCAATCTACATAAACATGTGCCCTTCTTTAATAGTTGTACTTAAATGCTTAATAACAAAACATTAATACAGTTATGAAACATCAGTGTGTGTGTATATGTACATGCATGCTCAACGATTCTGGAAGCAACTTTCGTTTATAATTATCAGAGCAAGAGTTACAGGGTAAAGACCTGCAGACGTGAAGCAGTAAACACAGATTACTGGGGTGGCAGTGTTAGTCGATGATGTGTTTAAATAAAACAAATATTTCACAGAAATAAAATTGAACTCTAAAGGCATGAGGAAGTATTGAGATCTAATTAACGTTTGAGATTGGGCATATTCAGATTTAGAGCGGTAGGAAAATGCTAATTTTGTTGAACCGAAACGATGACATCCAACATCAGTCAGACGCTGAAAAGTTGTACGAGGGGTGAGCCTTATGTGTGAATGCTGGCTCTGCAATAACAGTGGAATAATAATGAGATGATGCTTGTTTTTAATGGTCCTATAAATTAGAGTGTCTTGTCGCAGTGCTGCTGCCCCCCTCTCAGGCCCTGCAGCCCACGGCTGGACCAGCCAAAGAGCAGCTGCCCCTAATGACGCTTTATTGAATTTCCACCCATGTGCTTAAATTTTAATATCCCCAGCAGCCCGCCAATGCTGTGGCGTAAAAACTGACTGGATTTGCAGGACATCAGATCATTTCTATCCTGCACGTCTCTGTACTCTAAATCTTTAATATCTAGGCAATTAAAATTAATGACCATTCAGACGAGGCCCACTGTTGGCAGGGTTTCCTTGACATCAATTGTTTGATGGGTTTACCTAGAGGTTAAACTAACAAGCAAGGTTTAATTGGAAGCAATGAAAGCCCTGGCCATCATCCTTTTTACTTAACCTGCTTATAGTGGATTGTAGGGCCAAAGACGATGCAATATTCTCACTCTTTAAGACAGCACACAAAGTGCCCACAGACCCCCTGAAAATCATGGGAAATGTTTCCTAAAGCTCATCAGTCTGTTTAATTTAACAATATGTTCATGCATGCAGTGCATTAAAAAGAACTAAATTTATTAAAATGTCAGTTGTAGTTTTTGAGCATGAAGACATATTGTATTATTCAGTGTGAAAGTTGAGAGTGAAAGTGGCAGATATACACTAGTTTTACTTTTTTTTTTTTCCTACAGTGATTCATGTTAATTGTTACAGTAAAATGAGACAGATTATTTCAAGAAACAGCAGCAGTCAAACACAAACATGTTATTTCTGTATTCTGCTCATGTCCTTCATGATGAAGTGTGTTATGACTGTATTCTACCACTACATGGTGTTACAAGCCTGGACAGTCTCAGCAGTGTTGGCATCAAATCCTCCAGACTTTACACCACCCTTCTCCATTCTGCACACACATTTCTCTCCTGCCCACTGAACTCTGGCTTTAGTGATTCTCGGGTTCAGCTAAATATTGAACAAATGCACGCCACTGTAAGGTGTGGAGCACAACCCAATCTACAGAACTAATTCCCTTTTATCTCGTGGCAGGCCATGCATTCAGTTGACTCCTATGTGTGGTGAGAACCAGGTTGTGAGGCTGAATTACCTGACATCAGCAGCCTCAAAGGCAGCGATTGTATAATGACCATGCAGACTCTTTGCAAGAACATGATACCGTTGCCTTCATTGCTGCCCACTAGAGAGGCGTGCGGAGCCGTAGTTAATAATTCAAACCATTTCACCCTATTTCAGGTCAATACTCGTCGCTGGTCGATGTACAGCAATGCATGATCTGTCTATGATCTCAATATATCTGAGGTCATAATGCCCTAAGCCTTAAATAACAAATACAAAGGTGGTCTTGCTAGCTGTGAGACCATCAATAATACAGGCTGCATCAATATTGAATAACAACTCAACTCTAAATTCACTCTAATCTGAAATATGTAAGTGTCCTTCAGCAGAAAGATGCCTACAAAGGTATGTAATGTAAAAGAAGTTTTGTGCTGGAATTTGCCTCAAATGTTAGACAGTTTACACACATTATAGCAAATATAGCCTCTGTAATCCCTGACACAAACAGCCATCCAATCCCATGCCTTCATTCAGGAGCCCAGCATGGCGCATGCAAAATGACAATAAGGCAGCATTTAGAGAGCCACACTTAGCGATGTCAGTAGCTCATTGCACTTTAGCTATTTGCTATAAACAAGCAGGATTCAGTATTAATCACACTAATGTATACATTCTTTTTTTTTCGTTCATCTGAGAGTCATCACTGTGGCGTTCAAATACGAGCAAAACACTGGATTTGAAATGCAGATATCTCGTGAGGTAAAGAGGCTTTGCTCTCTGGGAACCATTTGAAATGATCCCTGTTAAAATGATGCAGGGTGTTTCGTCAGCGATGATGTATTGAGCAAAGCTGTGGACTGATATTGGCATACCATTCTCAATGGATGGTTTTTACCTAATGAACTGCTTGTGCAATCAACAAAGCACCAGAAAAAAAGAGTTTTTTTGGGGGGGAGGGGGGTTGGAAAAATTACTCAGCTGAGCACTCAGTGTGGCCACAGCGAAGCTGCTCGAGACACCAGGGTGAGGGATAACACACTTACAGTGTCCTCGGCATCACATCGAGCATCTGACTTTGTTACTCGCTTAACATGAGCCAAAGCACTAAGAATAAGTCAGTAAGAATGTCTGCCATGGCCTCTGCTCGTGGAGGAGCACGGCACAAATGGGGCCTGGGAAGAGTTCAAGTGAATTTTTTAAAAGCCCTCTAATTTCTGCACGGACTGATTTGTTCTCATGGGAAATGGTAGCGTGGCCTGTTTTGCGGAGCACTCAGAAAACAGAGTGGAGTTCAATTTGTGGAGGGTCGGTGGCCATTCTTTAACCGCTATAAAGCAACACAGTGATCACGGGGTGGGGTGTGGGGTAAAGTAAACTCAAGAGTGCAGTTTGAAGATTCCAAAGACCACACAATTAGTCAACGCTCTATGACAAACAAAAAATAATAATAATAATAATAATGTGGTAAACAATAGCCAAAAAGTAAAAAATTTCATGTGACACATTTGTACACATAATATGGTGATAACATGGGTGTAGTGTAACAATATGGATCAATCAAAGATAGTCTGTGTTCTCGTGTGACTTAAAGGTGGGATGTAAATGCTGCAAATTTGTATCCACTATTTTAGAAAATGTAAATTTAAACTTGAAATACTATAGTTTATGATAACATTAGCATTGATCCAGTAGTGTGAGGGAGGGAGGTTTCTGTGCAGTGGCAAACTGTGAGGCTATTACATACATAAACAAAGGAGATACAAAAAAATGAAAACAGTGGATCAGGAGAAGTTATGACATACCTGTGATACTGTGATGGTGCTTCCCACCCCCTGAAGGCAAAAAAGAATGGGCTTTTACAGTATCTGACTCTTCATGACTACACTCAATATACCCCTCAACACCCCCTCCCCACACAGAAAAAAAACACTGCAGATTATTGTATAGATTCATGTTTCTCTGATATTGTGTCTCATGAGGACAACCATAGAACAATAGAGTATGAAAAATCTAGTGACAATCATATCAGAAAAAGAACACAGGATAATAATACTTTGGATGTGGGGGTTAGGTGTGAGAGATATTGCCTTCAGGTTTACCCAACAGGGAGGCTATGCTCATATATAAAGTGGGAAAGTCGCATCTTTAAGTCTAAAATATAACTGTGAATTAGCAGAGTCCTGGAAGGTCACTTGAACAGCAAACATACAAATAAATACCCTGTATCACCCAGTGTTTTGAAGCACCAGACTTTAACTGCTTTTCTTAAAGTAATGGATGATGCCATTTTTTCTTCCCCAGCTTATGACCTGAGCGACTGACCAAGCAACAGAGGGAGCACACATGGTGGATGGGAATGAGAGGGAAAAATGGCAGGGGACCCAGCATTTGGGGGTGGGGTGGGCGCTAAGGAAGGACAGCATAGTGCTTTGATTGAGGCCAAGATGATATAGGCCTCCCCTCCCTGTGGCCCTGCTCTGACTGACTGGGACCAGCCTTGACTGAAGCATCATTAGGCAGTCACAATGTCAAGGTTAGCTAAGGACATTGTGTCTTGGTGGTGTGACCTACGGTAACTATCCCTCTAGGCTTTAGCCTTTCCCACCCTGATTACCCACCAGCTACTGTCAGATGAGCACTACCCACCTGGGAAACTGTGATGCTGCACTTCTTGGCCAGCTCCTCTTTAGCCTCCTCGCTCGGATACGGGTTGCTGAGGTGCGAGTAGAAGTATTCGTTCAAAATTTCCGTCGCCTGCTTGCTGAAGTTTCTCCTTTTCCGCCTGAGTGGGAAGCAAAACGAGAGAAAGGCCGAGCAAGCCTATTAGTGGGAACCAGCATTAACTCATCCATTTGGATCGCACAAATTGCACAATCAATCTCACACATAAATGGTGAAAATAATGAGGAATGGGCTCTAAGGGCCCCTCAGGAGCAGAATATCGTGTCCTGCTCCAAGAGTCCCGTCAACACACAGAAGACCAGACTCTGACCAATAAACTGACAAGCACACACACATGCACACACACATACATACAAACAAACACACAGTCACAAAACACATACAATGTTTAATTTGGTCTGTTGGTCTCCAATCTCCAGTCCAAGCGTGTAATGTGTAGAGTTTAGTGCAGCGGATGGGTGGGCTTCGTGATGGAGCGCAAAGCCCAGTCGGAGTGCATCTCGGTACATTATAGAAATCACGGCATGCACAGTTGAGCATTGTTCCTGAAGTGCCACAGCCCCAGGGATCTCCAGTAGAAACAAGCAAACTCTAACTAGATCTGGGTCCCCTTCCCTCCCAAGGGCACTACTTATCATGTTGTTGAGCATTTGCTTATTTTGCCTTGTTTACTGCGCTTCACACAGGCAGTGGGCAGCAAATGTGCTTCCACTTGGCTTGTTTGGCCCCGAACTTGTGCCGCTCTCTGCAGAGCTCCACACTGCACCACACTGTTAGTGATTAGAGTAATCCACAACACCTGCTGATGACCTCCCCTCCATCCATTACACATGACTCGGTCCCCATTTCATTTGGTCATAACTGCTCTCAGGTGTGAGGGCATGATTGTCTTGGAAATGGATAATGCATGGAACATGGACATAATTAAAATCATGCATCTCTGCAGTGCTCATACTGTGTGCTGTGCCAGAAAAGTGGGGAGAAAAAACAAACTTGAGACCTGCACACAGTCTAAAAATGACCTCGCCCACTGGATTTGCCTATATGGGTCATACGGAAGCAGTAAAAGTTTCTAGATACCAAATACACACATGCACACATATACGGTATATACACTACACACAAACACACACAATCCACTGACCTGGCATCGAGGAATCTGGAGCGCAGGATCATGACAGCCTCACAGGTGCTCTGTTTCAGTTGCATCTGGATGGAGCTGAACTTGCGGTGGATGATTCCCACCATGCGCTCAATCTCTTTGGGAGAGATGGGCCGCGTGCGAGACTGTTCCCTCAGCAGGTTCATCACATGGGTAGTGAATTCGTTACATGCCTGCCAGGAGACAGAGAGACAAAAACAGCCAAAGTGAGTTCTGTAAATGTTCCAAGTCACAGCGGTGAGATTTTTAGAATTCACAAAACCTCTTTGACTGATACTCTAAAGTTACACACATTTTTCATAAAGGAAACAAGTTCATTACATGCAAGCACTTTTTGTTAAAAGCTTCAACTGAGTGTGCTGTTTATATATTACTTTGATGACATAGTAGGTGAAGTCATCTTTGAATATAAATGCAGATTTGCAATTTGGCTTGGCCCTAATGCAGAGTGAATTTAAACAGCTTTTCGTTAAACCAGTAGTTCATACATGATTAATTAGAATAACTCATTTACGTAGTGCACACTTTAGCTCATTACTCTGAGTAAAATTCGTTAAGTATTTACATTTAGATAATTAAAACCTGGAAACACCCTTAAGAAAGATGCATTTACTCCAGGCGAAGTGTTGTGTGCCCCCACGTACCCACCTCCTCTCTCAGAGAGCACGGAGTAAATTAGACTAATTTACCTCAGTGGCTTGCTGAGGCATCACTGTTACACCTTCTATTTTCACCCATAATGCCTCTGTGTTTAATGGCAGGCTCAAAGTGCTAGGTGAAGGAGCTGATCATACTTTCATTTAACACAGATGACTAAGGCACTCCTTTGGATCTCTATAATCAACTACAACACAGTGAATAATACTGCAATTTGTTTCCAAGCTGGTAACACATTTTCTTCCATCACGCATATTCTCTGTAATTTTCTTGCTAATGCAGGGAATAAGCAGTTCTGGGTGTTCTGAAGTAATGTGAAATATCATATTCAAATCAATGGCTCCATTTGAAAGCAAACTGAAATTTCAAGAGGCTGGTAGTCACATTGTTATTTAAACCTTTTGATGGTGAATAAAAAAAAAAAAGCATCTTGAGGAGGTCTTGAGTTGATTTTAACCTGGGGGATTTTAAAGACTCCTCCTCACCTGTTCGTACTTCTCCAGCTCTGTGTGGTAGATCTGTCTGATCTGGGTGAGTTTGGCTCTGTAGTCGGAATGTTCGATGGAGTTGTCGGCCGCCCCGCCCGAGGCCGCGGCTGCAGCTGCGGCGGCGGCAGATCCGCCACCTTTCTCTGGTCCTGCCACGCCCTCCGCGAGCAGCATGTTGTCTAAACGCATGAGCTGGGGGTCTGGGGGGTCCTCCTCCTGGGCACCGCGGATGCTGAGACCTGCAGCGACACACAAACAGGGACATGGGGTGGGGGAGGGGGAGGGGGGGCATGTTAAGACTAATACTAATACTGAAATATAAAACAGATCAAATAGGCCCAGACTGCATTGTTAAGTGCAATTAAAAGCATTATGTCTGCCTGCGTAGTCTGCTATAGTGTGATGTTTCCCCTGCAGGTATGCACTGGGTGCCTTCTGTGTATGTGCTGTGTTCCTGTCGCCCATGTCTATGCCTGTTCTCTTTTATTTACACACTGCGCTGCACACTGTGTGTACGAGAAGGCTGACATGACAGCAACATCCATAAACTGACAAATGCTCAATGGTGAAGTGGCACTTCTACTCTGTGAAAGGATGCTAAACAGAAAACTATACCTCTAGTAAGTGTCTCTGTCTTTGGCACAGTGAATGCTGTGAACTCCAGAAAGTAACTACTGTTTTCCTCATTCCTATTTGCTTATGAGGTTTGGATCTTGTATTATATTATAGTCCCGATTTTGCAGTACTATGAGAAGTAATAAAAAATGTGCTGGTGATATAAAAATCTGCATACAGCAAAATGAGAGCAGAGACAATTCTATGTAAAGCACTCATTCATGAATCCTGTTTTTGTTCTCAGATCCTGCTGTTTATTTCTGTCTCGCCAGTCTGTCAGCAAGTTATAATCACCCAGCAGATAGCATACGTGCGCACCTGGATGCATTGGCAATGCAACCGCAATGCTGGGCTGCACAGAGAGTAAACAAACAAAAAAACACTGCGGGTCAGAATTACAACAAAAACAAGCTCAAGCAATCCAGTCTAATAAGTGGATAAAAATGTGGCTCAATGGGCAGTAAATACTGAGTGGCTACTCGAACGTTATGATTACCAGAGTTGTTTCAATTCAATAATCCCTCTCGCAATTCAGGGATTTTCAACAGCTCATTACAGCTTCATTAAGATATGGCCAGCCTCTGGATTCTAAATAAGAAGATTAGTGGCTCTATTGTGTCAGCCAGTAGGCATGCAATCAGAGAAGCCCTTTTACCACGCTTTGACCGACTGACCCTGCACACCATCCAACTAAATACTAGAGAGAAAAACACCCCTTTTTCTTTTTCTATCTCTCTCATAAACACAGCCTGGAATAAAAAAAAAATAAAAAATTAGGAAACACATCATATTGTAGCCACTCCTCTGATGTTTTCATCCTTGTTGGTGTTTTGTTCGACTGCAGCGCCACTGAAAAACAAATTTGGCTCTATTTATGGATCGGCTAGCTTTGAGTCTTTTAGGTGTAATGGTGCGAGAGGAGTATGAATGTGGCTATTTGTTGAGACATTGAGATGTCGGACAAGGCTCCACTCAGTTTCAGAGCTTGCCTAACCATGTAATGCTATGCTGCTCCACTAACCCCTCATCCACATCACATACTGCATCTGGTAATAACTCCACCCAGAGCGCTTGCTCTGGACAGGCTAGAATTGTTTCTGGATTCCAGTTTCAGTGCGTGGAAAATAAAATGGCATAAGGATTCAAAGCCGTTGACTGACCAGACGTGCCTGGCTGGCATATCCTAAATACGGTCTAACAGGCTGTGTTCGTCTGCCACGGCTCAGTATTTCCTAATCTAGTATTTACTCCTACCTCCTGATTCAAGCAAGCCAGCAGGCTGCACTTTGTGCTGTGGGTGGTAGCAGGGTAGGCAATGCTTTTTCATGTCAGGTATATTAAATATAACTCAGACGCAGTGTGTATTTCACACCAAACCTAGTTGTCACTTTCATCACTCACTCTATATCCAGGGAAATGCAGCTGAGGAATTTTATAGGCTTTTCTAGCCAAATGGGTATAAATCACTGGTTCTATCTAAACTAATGAATCACAGGCCAGCAAAGAGCTACTTGTCCTTTACCATATTACTACAAAGTTCCTGTGTGGGCTAACGTAGCCAGCCCATGGCAAGGAAAACAGAGCAGACATTAGAAAGTGATATGTAATCCCATAGTCCACTGACATGGAGGGCTGTGACATTTTATCATACGGTCCATTTCTATTTGGGAAATCAGCAGGATAAAAATGATTACTGCGCTGCCCCGAGTAGCTAGACGGGCCTGCAGGAGTCCACCCAGTGTATTTGTGCCAGCTACAGCTCTGGCTGGTCATTCAGGCCACAGGCTGGGGAGGATGATGCCTGTCTCAAGCACATAAACACGGTGAATTAAAAAAAAAAAAAAGGAAAAAAAAAAAACATAGGCTACAGAAAAAATACGCTTCAAAAAGAGGTGCAATGTGTCTCTGTCTCTGCGCACCTTTGTTGGAGGAGCTGTGATTGTGAACGTCCACCAAGCCCAGCATCACTGCTAATAACTTCCATAAAATACGCCTCCCGCGAGATAACATTTTAATTTGCTGTGGTTGATAACCTGTATAGTAACTTGCAAAGCCACAGGTCATATCTCTAGCCCTGCAATGCTGCTTTCTACCTGCTCAAATTCATCCTGTTTCACTGATGATATGGGAAGAAAACAAGTTTGGGTACCTGAGTTTAGCCAGCCTAATCCACCCACAGTCAAAGGGATTAATCTCAGAGCAAAAGGCAAAAGTGCGGGTCGTGGCCACCAAGTGCCCAAGCAGTGTTAGAACTTGAGAATGAAATTATATATGGTCTAGTTAATTTCAAATAACTCTGATGATGCTGGGTCACTTAATTACCAGGAACGATTTAATGATGTAAAAGAAAAGAAAAAATTCAGAAATTGTAATAATAATGTATGTCTTAATCGCCCTTAATTATTGGGTCCAACAAATACAGAGTAGCTGGGGAAAAGCACTTGGGTCGCATATGATTGTTCCCTATTTCCTCTGTGGCTGAGACAAAAGCGGAGATGGTGGATTAATCCATCCCTACCAGTCAGTGGTTCTCTTTCATTTTTTTACAGGTTTCACCAGCTTGCATTGATCCGAGGGAAGTAACAATTTGATAGATAAAGACAATGCGGCCCTTTCTCATATATCTCCCTGTTCTCTGTCAGAATTGGCTCCGTCTGTATTGCTGTCCCAGAGCATCATTCCCTGCTTGAAGCCTGACAGTGATCTGAGCACCGGCCCTCGGCCTGTCTCTCCCTTCCTCCCACCTCTTTCCTGTGCCCTCTTTTATCTGGTACGAAGGACCTTGGCCCGCTGGGTTTGTTTACTTCCATCACTAGCGGTGAGCAGAGATGGCGCAGAACCTGTTGCCAGCCAACAGAGGGAAGGCACTTGGCTTCTCCACCTCATTCTGCTGCACTGACTGCACGGTCATGGGCGCTAGACAATACATTACAAGAGTGCCTGCAGATAGCTAGTGATTTTTTTTTGTTTACCAGTAATTTCTGAGATAGTAAAATGTCTCAAGAAAGTGTGTGAATATTTATTGCAGTGAAGTACTGGCCTGGATGCGCCGCCTGACCTTGCTACTCTACCACTGGCTTCAGACCTGTTCATTACAGTAACCCTGACCTCCTGCAGCTCCCCTTCCTCTATCCGCGCCCACCGAACGCCCACATGGTACCACTCTGTTCATCTAATTGCATTGATCCGCCAAGGTCTCCAAAGCTAATCTAATCGAAGAATTTACTTTGTCAATATTTGCAAAGGTCATCTCTCTCAAAGTCGTGGAGTAGACGGTGAACAGAGGAGAGGAGGGAGGAGGAGGAGGAGGAAGACCGCATCTAGCCTGGGTTACTGAGGCCTCGCCCAAGGTGAGCTTCTTTAACTCGGGCTTGGCACTCTGCGATCCACACGAATCTACCTGTATTAAAACTCACTGCCAAAGCAACACAATTAGAGACTATAGAGGGCTTTGGTGTATCCATTTCACAAAGAGGCCAGTTACTAAGCAGCCGGTTCCACGCCTTTGACTTACATTACCCCTTGTCGTGGGCGCCTGGATCAGTGGGACTTTCAGCCTGTATGGTTGACCAAATTACCATTGAAAATCTTTGTTTGACAATGAAACATATAAGATCCTTCATCGATGTTTTAAAGGTTTTTTAAGTTTGGCCCATATCCACATGGTATACAAAGAATCTTGAGAGAATGCCTGTGGCTCTCTCTAGCATGTACAGTAATTACACATGCCATTAATATTAGCTATTACTAATCCATTCCTAAATGCTAATGGTAGAGTAATTACCATACCTGATACTACACTGTGGGGAAGCCAGCCACATTTCCATACTTTGTGTTTCACTCTCTTTGTTGAGTGAGTTGAAAAGAACTACTTGAGAATGAAAATGAAAATGGCTCATTCTTCTGCTTTTCTTCCACACAGAGAATATCAAAGGCCCATGCATGTATCTGCAATGTAGAGAAGCCTTCCAACCCTAAAAAGGTACTTTCACACACATGATTTAGCCACTCTGATTTCACTGTTAAAACACACCCAGCAGTGCATCTTGACTGTAAACCTCTAAGGATTGGCTCTAGATGAGGGCTGAAATACATTGAGGGAGCAGAGAGTCTGGTGATTAAAATGCAGAGTAAAAGGAGGCAGGGAATGGGCCTGAAACTGGGAACCCTGTCTAGAATGATGATGTATTCTCCCAGTGCGGTGAGGATAAGCTAATCAGCTACGCTGATAGTGAAGTGTTATAAGCCCCTCATGCTGGGTCAAGACTCTCCTGATCATACACCACCAGCACATACTCAAACAGACAGCGCAAGGAGGTGTGGTGGGTGTGTAGTGACAAAAAAGTGGCTCTGGTCAGAAAAGAAGATCTCGTCAGTTCAGGTAAAGCCTTTGTCCCTTTGGATGATGATGATGATGACCATTACCCACCCCACCCACCTCAAATGAAGGAGGAGGCTGTGAGGCAGCAATGGGGTGGGTGATGGAGGATGAGGAGGATGGGGGCTTAAGTTACTCTTTTAATCTAATGTACTTAAGATGTAAGGGGAGTAGGGGTGTGAGGGGTGGGAAGATAACCTAAATAAAATATTATCTTACATTTTGCCAAGCATACCAAATTAATCATCAACCGACGTGGTAATTGACATTTGTGGAAGTGGACATACACATGATAAAATAGAGGAGGATGAAAGAGTTGAGGGAGGGTGGAGGTCAAAATAAGACACTGTCACTCGCTGTGATCATGCATGCGTGTGTTTATATGTGATTTGTGAGGCCCGCTGTTTCTGCCCTAAGACTCGTGGGCAAACGCTATGGTGAGTGATGGCTGACCAGGCCTGGTGGTATGGCTGTAACGCAGCGGCTGTGAGACTGGCCAAATGAGTGACAGGACCTGGGCCATAGACTGCACACTGACTGACCCTACAGGACACATAAGTATGGGCTCCAAATATAGGGTTTCTCCAGTATGGTTCATATGGTCTGCTAGTCACAGAATGAGCCAAGCACCACTGGGAGACGGTGTGTTATTTGGGTGACATCCTATAACTATGATGAATATACAGGAAAACATCTTCGCTGAAAAGTCAGAGAATATTTGAATTCTGTGCTATAGGTAGACTCAGAGTTGAGAGGCCACAGAATCTTGTGCTCTGAAGATTCCATTTTATCTCCGCAGCCAAGGCGGTTGTTTTGCTTATTTTCTTCAGTTCTGACTATCATGTATTGAATGGTCTTAGCTGCTAGCCCCACCTGCTGCAAAAGGTAGTATTGACGGTTATTCAGGACCGCCAAATAATGCAAATGTGGGCAATTGTCACTTATGAAATACCCAAAGGCAACCACCCTCCTCCTCGTTCCAGCCTTCTCTGCAGCCTCCCAATTAGAAGATGAGATTGTACAAACTAGTCATACAGTAGGTCTTGTACACAATCGATAACCAGGCATATATACACAGGCAAAACTTATCCAGACACTCGAAGCCAGGCGGCATTATTTTAAAGGCTAGGAGGTGAAAAAAAAATAATGCTATTCCACAAGCATGCATCCGGCACAGGTTGTTCAAAGAAGTCCAAGATCTAGTCTCACACCAGTCAACATGCAACTAAATAAAACAGAAGATCCATATCCACTGTCCAGACTGATGTCTACTGATTTTGCAGTGTATCCACTTAAAAAAGGCTGCATTGTTTGAAGCAGAAGGAGCTGCTCTTCTCTGTGTCTTTTATAGAAGAGAATTGCCCAATTGAAAGCCAGAGTCCTTAGCTGTGCTAACGTGGGTGACTCCACATGCAGGGCAACTGAGGCCATGGTTACTGGAGTAAGATTTCGCGCCTGACGCTGATTCCAGCACATCCTTGGTGAGGACTGATAAAGCTCACAAAAAACAAATAACAAAAACATATCCACCCCAGTGTCAAACAGAGACAGTTTGAAGTATACTGAGGTTGGTGGTTACTGCTAGTCTGCAGAGTGCAGTGAAGGAGAAGGGCAGATCAGGTCCGGGCCAAACAACAGTTTGTGATAGAAGTGCAGGCCAGAGGATGTTGAGACACGAGACTTATGTAGCCGCTCAAGCATCCACTTTTCAGCTCTCTTA